>JAYJMB010088779.1:0-18878 GCA_036873735.1 Pouteria campechiana | reverse complement strand
AATCAATTAAAACAAAAGTTGCTAAGGTCTTATTTGGATAGTGTAACAAGATATTCATCTATTTATTTAATCATGCATGAAGACCCATTTTTCTATCCTTAATCTTAGTTTTTCTAAAAACAACATATTTATTTTTGTCTTTTATCTACTTTTTTTTGTAATATTTTTACTCCTACTGATATTATCCCCACCCATACACAAGTGAACGTTTCATTTAAACTATCCAAATCGACCTTGAAATGTATTGCAAACGGGATAAAGCACACCATATATAAAGGCATAAACACAAATAATTGTTGCCAACTATTGGCGATATGAATTTTAGGCTATGCTTTTCTTTCTTTCTTTCGTTTTCCTGTAAATATCTAACGTTGTTGATTTGACGAAGTTACACTATTTTATCAAGGAAGTGGTTATCACTAACAAGGCAAGATATGACCTAAACGGAAAAGGGTATCAAGGAAGCAGTTATTCACTAACAAGGCAATCTCAAAACCTGCGAACATTAAGCCAGTCGACCAGTGATGGCTTTACCGCCCATGAAAAATGCTTAATAAAAGATGAAATAACAAATTAACCGAACTTACCCTCTCCTCTGGACGACAGATCTTCATAAGCGCAAAACCTCTTCAAAATCCCTTCTAACCTTTTCAGATCACTCTCGGTGCAGCTATCGGGCAACACCAATCCATGGAAGAAACCAGGCAATGCAAACGAGAATTTGCGCGGTCCAACTTTCAGCACGGGGGTGTCCATGGCAATAGGCCATTGATGGTCTCCCACCATGCAGACGGCCATTGATAGAGGGCTAGCCAATTGGCTGATGACTCGAACCATGAATTCACCTGAGCGCATGACAATGGCGCTTTGGTCGTAGCCAATAAGCGAAAGTTCCGCAGCTGCCATTCTCACCAGCACTGTATCTGTGCCCGTTGGACACCTTAGGCCGCTCTCAGCTGTTGAGATGATCGATGATTCTTCTTCCATTTGGGCAACGCCTACTCACCACATACGTGAACGGTAAGATGTCGAGAGAGAGAGAGAGAGAGAGAGAGAGAGAGAGAGAGAGAGAGAGAGAGTTTCTTTTCTTTTCTTTTTCCTTCCAGTCTATTTTCTGAAAGAGAAAATACATTTTTAAATATTTTATATTTTTTAAATATCTTCTCTTGGTGGAAATGGGTTACGCAGAATAAAAAGTTGGTAAACAAGATGTAATACGATCAAGCATTTCTTCATGCTTCATGAACAAAAAAGAGATGGAGAATGAAAGAAAACAAGGAACGCACAATTTGTGTTATGTCTCTTTCTTTCATGTATTATGCATATGTGCATGAGAAGACATTGCATGAAAGAGAAAATGGGAAGAGAAGACATCGTTTGGTGCACGTCAAGGAAAAAAAAAAAAATACACCCAAAAAGGCTGGAGAGACAAGGAGAACAGAAATAAAACAGATACACAAGGATAAAGAGCAGGTTTATGAAAAGAAATAAAAGAAGTATAAGCGGGTATTGAATGAGACTGAAAAACGATGCTTAAAGAATGACATTGGGATGATGGGAGGAGGAGATGGTTGCCCAAAATTACCAGATAATAGAGTAAGAGATCAGGTGCTTGAATGGGAGGGGATTGGACGGCGAAGAGGAGAGGAGGAGGGAGAGAAATAAGTAGAGGAGAGAAGGCAGTGAGAATGCGTGTCATTGGGCGATTAATGGCGTGGTTAGCATGCGTTGGAGGTGGCTTCTGACCCATGACACTTGGCTTTTTCCCCCCATTAGCCGAAGAGAGAGGATTTCGCAGGTGACAGAAGGTGGATACCCTTTTGTTCGAGCGCGCCAGGAGTGCAAGCTAACCGCAGGCGTAGTGAGCCTTCTGAAACCGATCATTGTAGCCGCTGGATTGCCCAAATTTCCTACACATCCGTCTACATACGGTCCATGTGAAAAGATAAAAACATCATCATATTCCTTCCATCTTCTTCTTGTTTATTCCCCGAAAACCCCATTTTAAATCCAACTCTAATTTTAGAAAAAAAGCCATCCAGTAGAAATAACTCATGAAAATAAACAGATCTGGAACAATTCATTTTTGGAGGATGTGATTTTAAAATTTTAATTCATACATGCTATGAAGAAGCAGATGTAGGGTTCTGATTGACAATAACCTTGCCAGATTAGAGGAAACGAAGTGGTGGTGAAAGGGAGGGAAAGGGGAGGTTTCGAGTGAGGAAGGATTAGAAGGGAAGGCCATGTAATTGGGGGAGCCCACGTGCCGAGTCAGTGACCACATAGCCGGAATTGTGGGGCTGTGTTGGCTCGCTGCATGCGATTTGGTTACTCTGCTGTGGAAACGGCCGTGATACGCCCACGTTATGAAAGATGGATTCAAAACCATCTTTGGAAAACCACCTCTCTCTCTCTCTCTCTCTCTCTCTCTCTCTCTCTCTCTCTCTCTCTCTCTCTCTCTCTCTCTCTCTCTCTCTCTCTACAATGGCTGTACGTGTCGTTGCCGATCGGCGGACGTCTTTTACGTGTCCGGGCATCACGTACGTGGCGTATCCAATCCGAGCAAAAGGTGAACGCAGCAGGGCGTTTAACTCAACGGCTTATGAAATCAACACTTGGGCGGAGGTTGAGTACAACCGCCAATTGGGCCTGCAGAAAACATCCACTTCGCTCGGAGTTGGGTCGGATTCTGTTACTACAACTTGGAGTCTTGGATTAACTTTCTATGGGCCTAGCTGTACTTCTATACAAATCGGCCCTCGGTGAATCAACTGAACATTCGTGGATCGGCTTTCTTCCTGTCGTTGTGGAAAGGCCCAACCCAACTTTAAATAGAACCCATTTTATAAGGATCCTCTTCCAATTGTGCAGCCAATCAATCTTAAATGTCTGGATTGGGTTTACTCTCTCTCTCTCTCTCTCTCTCTCTCTCTCTCTCTCTCTCTCTCTCTCTCTCTCTCTCTCTCTCTCTATATATATATATATATATATATATATTATAAAAATTACATTTCCAAAGAAATAATTTTTCTTCTCTTGAGGTGGCATGTATATGCGCTAATAATTCTAGTTTTTAAAAATCATTATCTATCTTTATAATCATCATCTTGGGCAATGTTAGGATCGTTTCCTTTTTAATTTCTTTAAAAAGTTTGATTTCCCGCTGGTCAAACAACCCTAATGGCGTGTTTGGATTGTTACAGATAAGAAATGTAAGTACAAAAGAAACACAAATGATACCAGTAGGATAAAGGATAATATTGAACATAAATTAAATGATGTTGAAAAATACAAATAATGATAAAATAAATGTATAATTAGATAGGGTTTATAAATAGTACATCGATTGAGGGAAGAAAAAAGTGTTTTTTCACATTACATTCTAAGAATATTTGGTGAGATGTGCAGGTTATGTAAAAACAAGATATATAAAAGATGTGTGAAATTAAAAATATATAGGGAGTGGTGTAATCTGCAAAGTGAATTGTTCAGAATAGTTTAATATCACAGGGATAAGAAAGAAGAAGAAGATGATGATGATGATGGGATAGAAAAGGAGTCTTTTGTACACCTTTTATATCTTGGGGACTTTTACACATGAGTATCTTGTGAGCAAAAGTGGAAATGGCAAAATTTTGAGGTTAATGCGTTATGTTGTTGAGTACGTGAAGAACAGTTGTAGGTGGTGTAGACATGAGTCTTTCTGGAAGGAAGCCTTTGTCCATAGAGAGACACGCTGCATTCTCTTCTGTGGACAGCACAATCAAAATACTTGTTGGTATTTATTTTATTGGACAGCACTGCCATGCCGAATTGAAGTGAAACCATTATCCATCGACCGTAGCAGAATTAATTCCCTGGACGTGGACCTCCACCTTTTAGGTGAGAAGGCGGTTGGAGCTGGGGGCGGGGCAGGCCATGGATACCAGAAAGCAATTTCATTGTTATTAATCATTGCACTGCGACTGACTCCGCAATCGGTTGGCGGGCCATTTCTATAATTAACCTGGAGAAAGCGACAAATGGGCAAAAGATTCCATTCCATACTGCGAAGATTGAAGATACATCCATCTGAATGAGCTAACAGAAGCTGGCAATTCTCTAGCAACCCGGCCGTTCAAAGGGTGGTGAAAGATCCCGGCAACCCTGAGACGATCGATCAACAACTGTATCATTGGCAGGATAATTTCCTGCGAAAGGGGACTTTTCAGGGGCCAGCACAGGCATAGGTCTCTTGTATATCAGGTGGGGTGTTCAGGTTTTTGGCGGGGGAGGTATGGAATTGTCTGAACGAAGTTGGTATCCAACCACACCCATGCGAATCGCCATATGGTCGTATTAACATGAAAGAGAAAAACAAGAAAGTGACAGAAATGGTTTTTCCAAGTGCTTGCTGCATCTTTGTAGGCAGCTCAGAAGGCTAATCGTTCTTAATAAAAATTACATACCCCATTAAAAATAAAAAATCAACACACGACGTTTTTTAAATTACAAAAACATTACATTGCGCGCAGGAATAATAAATTCGTGAAGGCTTAAGAACTCCCCGCTCCGCCTGATTTTCTGTTGGAACTGGGGAGACCGCCTGGGTGGATCTTCTTGCTGGAAGCGAAGAATCTAGAGCCGCCGGGCTTCTTCTTCTCCGTGTTCGTCGTCGTTTCTTCTTCGTGTTCTTCCTCTCTGCTGTCCATTTTCTTCATCTTCTCCTTGTGCATCTTTCGCATGATGTAGGCCTCTGCGAAAATTCCCACCGTCGACATGGCTCGCAAAGCAGAAGAAGAAGAAGAAGCAGCCGACCAATGAGGAATGAATGCTTTCTTGGCGGCTGGAGAAGCAGCGGATGTTGGTCTTTAGGGGCTGCGAATCCAATTTATAGGATTTGGGCGGCTTCGCGTGCAAGGCAGCATTTTAGCGCGTGGGGGTTCACTTTTCCAGTCCATCGCGACTAAGAAATCTCCATGAATTTTCAATGGGAATTACGAGGACTCATGTCCCTAGGTATCCCATGATTTCTATGATTCCTAGATAGTTACAGAATTTCTTTTTCTAATTTTATCGCTCAGAATTAATTGAATATAAGATGTAAATTTTATGATTATAAAATTTTACTTATCTGTTTGATTTTCAAGAAATCTTTAATATGATTTATTCTATTTTATCACTATATGGTAAAATTAAAGAATATGACAGGTTTAGATCACATCATAATTGATTTCATGCTCTTGAATTCATGGGAAAGACGCCCAGAATTCTCGGTCGCCGGTGTATCAAAGCAAGTCTTTTATCTTGCTGGTGTCATGCTTGACGATTTTGGGGCCGTTTGCACAAGTTTCTTGGAGCCCAAATTCGAAAATTGGAATGCTGGTGTCATGCCTGACGTTTGTTGGGCCAGTAGAATGACCATTTCCATGCACTTTCTTGGAGCCCAAGATCAGTGCTTGAAGCAAAATAAAGATAAAGTAGACGTTTTATTTTATTTTTATTTTTAAAAGTAGATGTTTAAAATGAAAATGTAGAGACGATGGTTGAAAATACATGAACGTCAAAAATATGTAAATTTCACATCAGAATAAAAGGAGAAGTTTTTTATATATAATTTATTGAAGCATATAGTAAAAAGACCACAAACGTAAAAAGGTATAAAAAAATATTAAGCAATTTTGGCAACAAAGTGTATGAAAATAAAATATGTAAGTATTTTAAATGAATATATAAAAAGATATTTTTGAAAGATAATAATTAAAAATATAAGTAATGATTAAAAAAAAGATTTTTGAAGATATATAAATATATTACATGACAAAAATGAAAAAATTTTACACCGGTTAGCTTTCACGTGGTGTGCACAAACCGTTTAGCTGCACCATAAGACCATACCATGTGAAAGTTGGGGTTTATTTATTTTTAACAATCTGTTTTTTTAATAAATAATCTTTTTGAATGAAAAGTAGAAGATAATTATAGTCAATTATTAAAAATATAAATGTTGAAGATAAGAAAAATTAGAGTTATTGATAATGGCTAAATGTAACGATGGAAGAGGGGTGTCTTTTCCAATCCTTGCTTTGGTATGATGTATTCAAAGACATTCAAAGTGAACCGCAATAATAATAAATAAATAAAATTCGATTTTTTGGGTTAGGTTGACGATTATCTAACTTAGATGGCTTGGATTAACATGATTCGGTCCTTCGACCTAAGGCCCACTTGAAGTATGATGACTGCTCCCTCCGCCTAACCCGACCCATTCTGGGTTTGTAATTTTTTGGCACACAGGCTCAGCGAGTTTGGGTAATCCAACTCTAGTTGGACCCCCTTTCAGCTAGCATAGCACGATCCAACTAGCATGATCAATGCATAAAGAACTCGTGGGGTGGATGTGTTTGGCCAGGTGGATTCCACTTTTCGTTTTTTTGTTTAGAACAAACTGACATAGCATGTATGAAAAAAGATAAAACATAATTACAATGTGACACTCAACTCAAAGTAGTACAAATGCGATAATTTTGGGTCAAAAAGTCAACTTTCTAAAATCAATCATATATATAAAAGAGATGAAAATTCTTTTAAATAATTATAAGTCACTCTTTTGAGGATTTATAGTTAATTATTACATTACATAAAACAAAATTTCATAAGTAATATAATAAAAATGTTACAATTAAAATTTTCAATTCATGTCTTCTTTGCTTTTTTCTTTGGACACATGGACCTGCATTTTCTAAAAATAAAATTAAACAACTATAAGTGAAAGACTTAATAAATAGGCAATTATAATAAATTTATTTACCTTGAATCATCACATATGTCATAAAATATTTCACAGTACGTGCATATTAATTCAAATTTATGAACTAACAACCATCAAATTAAATAAAATAAAGCATTAATATAGTTGTCCACATAAACATTATGAAATAAACTTCAAATGCATTATTTAACCATTCCAATGGATCCATATTCAAAAACCTAAAAATTAATTATTTAATTATCCAAATCGGACATTCTGGTGAAAAGATACATCAAAAGCAAATTCAAGCCCTGAAATCATACAACGTGTCCACCAGCAGCCACATACTGGCGGCCGCCAACCCATTCCATCCGGGGCTGGGCCTCTAGGCTCAAAGCTACTATAGATTATGGGCTTCAACAGTCCAGCCCACTCTCTGACATTGGGCTCACAGTCAGGCTCTACAGTTTAGCCCATTCTACAATGCAGCGAACTCCATACTCCAACCCACTACAGCCTCCAGCCTAGCCTAAGTTCCAGCCTATTCTAGATGCTACAGTCACCTATTGTAAGCACCACTTTCCAAGCCAATTGACCAACAATAGCCCATGGGCTACCGAATTCTTCCTAGGTGTAAGAGGCAAGCAATCCCACCTTCTTCAACAAAATTTTAAGGACTTTGGCCTCTAGAAAACTTGCGTTTTGATAATCCTAACATCTAATGCTTTCTGTGGGTCCACTACATTATGTGTATAAAAACCATTGGCCCAAAAATAATTCAAGACTATTCAATTTTCATGATTTAGCATCTAACGAAATTTACCATCCTATAACATGATAATAAAAAAAATTAAAATACTAAATTAACATAAATATGATCTAAAAATTTCACTGATTTATTTCACATAAAATAATGCAACATACTTTTTTTATGCATCCCTCAAACATAAATAATTTCATAAAATTTTAATGCAAGTATTCCCATTTCAGCTAAACCCTATACATTCAACGTTTTTATTCCAAAGCTGTTAGAATATTGCTAGATTTCATACATCTAGGGGATCTAGTAATGTTTCATATATTTGAATTCCATAAAAAAATTCCAAATCATTATCTGAACATTAGTCTAATAATCATAAAAAAATAATTTCAAAAATAATAACCTACTTACCTTTTTCTGAAAGAATAAAATCTAAAATCTTTCTTTGATTTTTCCTTTTTTTTTTCCACCGTCTCTTTCCTCATTATCCCTTACTCTTCTTGTATTTTCTTTTCAAAAAAAAACCTTTATTTTCGAGTAAAACTCTAACTTAAAAAAAAAGATAACTTTCCACTGTGCATAATTTTTATCAATTATCTAACTATTAACCATTCACGCTACACAAGTTACTATTAATAAAATAAAATTTATTAAATATAAATTAAATTTCCATAGTCAACAAATTGACTATGCCACGTAGGCACAATTATTTAACTATTCAAACATACAAAAAAATACAAGATATATTACATGAAAAATATAAAATTAATGATTAAAAATGTAAATAATAATGAAGAAAAAGGTAAAGTTATTGAAAATAGTTGAGGGAATTGTAACGATTTTCCCTTTTGATTCATCTCCACCTCACAAAATACTTTAAGGGCTTGATTGGTATATTGGATTTAATTGGAATGAACTAAAGGGAAAGAATACTGATGCACCACCACAATTGCTCGGCAAATTATCTAAAACATACCCCAATGACCTGTGAGACACAAACACCATAAACAAACAGAGATCTCGGATCCATGTCACTATAGATTAAACGAAAATAAATTGATGCCACGAACGGCTAGAGTTCATTACACGGTGCATCAACCATTACAGTGCAGCAGAGTATCAAAGCTACTTAAAAGCCAACCGAAAAGGTTACATCATTCAACCAAGAGTACTTACGTCATCGACAAAGGACAACAACACGCCCGTGAAATAAATCGAAAACGAGAACAGAACGTCGCTTCTGCTTGGAGAAAACCAAAAGCAGAGAGGAAATCTTATTTGAACAGATTGCGCAGCCTCCTCGAAGCTTCAACAATGGATTCCCGACGACCGAAGGAGCTAACTCTGATGAAACCTTCGCCAGCAGGGCCAAATCCGATCCCCGGGGCTGTAATTATGTCTGTTTTCTCGAGGATTTCGGAGAAGACATCCCATGATCGACAGCCGGGGAAATGCACCCAGAGGTAAGGTGCATTTTTACCTCCGTAAACCGTCAAACCGAGGGAGGAAAATGTTTCAGTTAATATGTCTGCATTCTCCTTGTAGTAAGCAATCGCGCCAAGTATGGCCTGAAACAGAACAGTCAACAGAAATCCAATCACCAACTGATATTTAAAAAGCAGACCCCAATTCAATGGCACCCTTTAAAGATAGATTCAATACGCAGTTACAGTTCAAGACACTGATTTGCTGCTCAATTAATGTATAATCTGTTTGGAAAGATGAGGAAAAATTAAAATTTTAAAAAGCACAGAAAGAAGTAAATCATACTGTAGTAAAGAGAGAATAATTTCAAAAATAAAGTTAATTAAGATAAGACAAATAGGCTATTTGGATGAAAAGAGATAGGGGCAATAATTAGAAATATAAATAATAATAAAAAAAGTAAAATTGTTAGAGTGGTTAAATATAATCATTAGCCAAAAGAGGATAGAAAACGGAGGAAAAAAATTTTCATTTCCATTTCTTGCTTCCAAATAGATAGTAAGAATAAGAAAAAAAAAAAAGAAAAGGAATATAAAGTAGAATACTAAAAAGAGGAGAAATGAGAACGCAATTATATAACGTGATAAAGGATAAGACAATGTAAAAGAAAATAAGTCAAATCTATTTTTTGATTGAAAGATAAGGGTTGATCATTGAAAATGTATGTAATGGCGAGAAAAAAAGTAAACATTTGAAGGTAAGTGGGGTAACTAAATCTCTTGTCAATTAAAATGAGGGGTAAAAAGGAGGAAACTTCCCATCCCTTTGTTACCAAACATGGCTTTAAAAAATTTAGATAATAAGAATAGATGAGAGCGGCATATGCCCAATTGGCGCTACCCGCCTGAAATGAATTGCCTGATTGTGAATTTTGTGAGATGGCAACTTTAACATGAGAGTGTGGTATGAATGTCAGTCTAAGAAACGTACAGTAAAACCTTCGGAGGAAAGGCAGGCTAGCCCACCCGCCTGTGAGATTTTGGATGCACCATTAAAGCAGGTGGTGACAATCCTATTGAAATCCCTTATCACTGGGAAGCCATTTGCAAATAACAGCTCCTCTGGGACTACTGTCCAGCCAAGGCGGACACCAGTAAATCCAGCAAATTTCGAGAAGGATGAAACTTCGATGGCGACCTACAAATTACGAGTTGCCATTATCATGCAATCCTCAGGGAGGAAAGTAGCTAAAAACTGAAATAGGAAAGGCAAGCGAGACAAAACTAGAGCCTGTCTTTTACACCATTATTTAAAAGGCTTGTGTGTGGCTTTTGGGGTTGGTTTCATCTACAAGCAGTCCAAGATTTGGACACATGCATGCATTCCGTGAATTCGATTGATGAGCCACCCACTAATAAATGGTGGAAAATGCACGTAGTTCTGTGCTGCGTTTGGGCATAATTTTCTTTATTTCACTGAGCACACACCCTTCTGGCCCCAGGTATCTCGTAAATGGATCTTGGGCTGTCATCTGAAATGAATGCTGAATATGCTGAATCATAGACTATGATAGACCCATTTCTGCTTGCAAAATCCACTAGTTGCTTCAGTTGCTCCCTTGTTGCCGTGTAGCCAGTTGGGTTGTTTGGAAAGCACAAGAAAATCACATCGGTCCGTGGAACAGTGGAAAGATCAGGAAAGAAGTGATTGCTGGGCGTGCATCTCATGTACTCAATCCTCTCATACTTCCCTGTATCTGATCGGAAGTTGCCAGTCCGACCCATTATCACACTGGAATCTATGTATGCCTGTTGTTGCAAGAATGCGTTTGTACATCATCAGTCAGATACATGACTAGATGGAGATTATTCCAATACTTTAATATAGATTTTCATCTGAATATGCATATATTTATAATACCCACAAAAAATCTACGGTTGACATGACATTACCGGGTAGGCTGGATCTTGCACGGCAACGGTGACATTGGATCCCAGAACCATCTGTTGTGGAAAAGCAAAAGAAGAAATAAAATTTTAAATTGCAGTGTAAGAAAATGTTACTCTATATGCTATGATTTGAATCCACTTAAGGATATTCAAACCTGAAAAGTATGCTGTAACGAATTAACAATTTCAACAGGCTGAAGTTTGTGAGTTTTTATAAACCTGAAGGCGACCAATGTCAGACTGGGCACCATCCGACACAAACACTTCGTCGCCTTTCACGCCTAAATCCCGGTAGAAGAATTCAGCAATAGCATCCCGTAACACCTGCCACATGCAAACAAAATGGCTCATTCGCAGGATGTTTTCAGTTAGCTGTCAAATTCAACTTCTATAGATCTTACTTCTGGCTTATTGATTGACCACCATATGGATCAACGAAACAGGCTAGTGGTGGGAGTACTCCCAATATTGGTAATATCATACCTTGTTTCCTTGTTCTGCTCCATAGCCACGGTAACCTCCAGCGGTTGATAGGGCATGCGCTTGCTGCAAGCCATGACAGATTAAGACCCCCTTCGACATAAAATCAGTAGAAAAACAATTGTTTGCATCTGCAGTTCTTTATTAATTTAAATGAGCCAAATAACTAATTGGAAGTTGAGATAAAAAAATTTATGCTTGGGTGTGTGCACATAACAGTTTTGGTAAAAAAAAGAAAAAGAAAAAAGGGGGCATGTTAACGATCATCAAGTTCCAAATGCATGTGGCGTATGTTGTTGTGCTGTGCGCAATATGTACAGGTAAAAGCCCTGGCATTTGATAAGACCATTGATTTGATCACTTCATGTAAGGGAAGATGATAATTTTAATAACATAGGGATGATATCAATTATAAAGTGACACAAAAATAAAATAATTAAATTTTAAAACAAGATAAATAATATAGAAAAGTATGATAATTATGAATAATTAATGTCATATTGATACAGGAGAGAAAAAGTGCTTCAACCCTTTTTTACAATGAAAGGGGCTTTTACTTCAAAACAAGCACACCTATGTTGTTAGTTTCCTGAGGCTGGTTAATTCCTTATAAAATAAATTAATTACCCATGTCGTTTATCTTATTCTAAAACTATACAATATTACCTATGTGGGCCAACAGGATGCGGTTAATGCCATCCAACTCGCTGAATTCATCTCCCACCATGACTATTGATTGTGACAAGGGGAGATTGGGACTGTCAACTTATAAGTTTGGCTAATACCATAGAAAACAATGGAAAAGCACCCCTCCAAATTCATCCGGCAGCCTACATGATATAGCTGGATCTCACTGATTTAGGAGCGCCCAACATGCATGTTGCCTTTAAGGCTGATTTGGGCAAGTTAAATCCCATGCACAACAAGAAGGGACCGTGCAGAATCTTGGCTTCAGTTTGCTTAGCCAGCTCAGATTTGTGGAGGAATCCGACCTCCACTCTGTAAGAAAAACATATTTCCAAGGCTATCAATCTAGGTCCAATGACTAAGAGAAACTGAAACAATTAACCCCTTCAGGAGAATTGCCTTCTTGGATGAGTTTTTTATTTTCCATGAAATATTTTATAGTCGCATACTGTTAAGGGCGTGTCCAATATTCTAAAAAACTTATGTCTTAAGAAACATGATAAAGATGACTGATACTCTGCTACAGCTTATGGATCTCACCCAAGTAACCTTTTTTTAATCGGTCACACATTTTTCACTCGTCCTCTACGAAATTTGAATTCAATAGGCTTGATGTTTACAACCAATATTAATTAAGCACTTGACTAGTACTTCAAAAGGCCGAGAAACATGTCAGATCAAATTCAAAACCCATACTCGGCTCCGACGGTATCTTGCTTCACATGCAGCACACATGCCATGATGCCAATTGAGAACTCCATCGGTAAACCCGGTGCAGTCGAATGGAGACTGAAAGTTTTATTTATGCAGCCTTTTTCTTTTCTCCTCTGTTGATGGGATGTCTTCACTGGACTCCGTGCATAACCGTCGTCATGCTCAGGACTAGCTTATTATATTATTATTAGGATGTCCCCATTCTCCATACATCTGCACGAATGCGTGCGGGAGCGTGCATCGGGGCATGCCTTTTCGAGGATTTCGCAGGAAGTGAGTCCAAATGTATTGGGTTGCCTTAGAGACAAGGCAAGGTATCCTCGTACTCAAAAGTCAACGAAAAACCAGCAACGAGAAGAGCATCCATGAAGAAGATATACAGGCTCTGAAACATCAGACCATGGATATGAATCTTCTCAAAAATCTTTTGAGTCTGTTTGGTAGATGGGAATTTTTTTTTTTGCTCACTTTTTTTTTAAAAAAATCGATATAACATATATCTATTTCAACAACTCTAATTAACCATTCATTTTAAGAGCCTCTACATCTTGCTCATTCATGTCACGAAAATTTCAGTTCCAATGACACAAACCATATGATCTGTGCTTGGAAAACGGAGCCAGAAGTGAGAACAAGGGGCAACTGCAACGAAAAATATGGACGGTCCAATAAAAACAGAGTGATGGATTGAATGTGCAAGAATACAGATAGTGGATATGCCATTCAAGCAGCTTAATACAAGCAAAGGATAAGCCATAAGCACGGGTAAAATCAAAGTAAATATGCTGTAAGAACAGATTAAGCAAAGTAGATGCTGGAATTCCGTAGGAAAGAAGTCACAGCTACCTTAGCCATAGCTGATGTTATGATATCTGGCATCGGGTGAGTCGTATCACCGATTCCTAGGCTTATCAGCTGGGCATCTGGGTGCTTTTGAAGATGTGCATGTTGCCTCGTATCGATCTGATTCAACAATCAGAACATCAGAATTAATGAAACCAACTAAGAAACTCACGTATAAGTATATAAAGAACATACTCCTGAATTATAAAAATAAAATAAGAAAGGAAGAAAGAACTGCCATCACAGGAACCTCTACCTCGTATCTCCGTTTCACCACCTCAGATTATCGGCATATGGTTTTACAAAGAAATGATCACATGCACCCAGGTGCATGATGAGTTTCTTATCCATCTTTCCTTTTCTCCTGTATAATAGAATGATCCATGCAAAACATGTGGCATATCATGACGAACGGCTAATGAGAAAATCTGGCCACTTCACGAGCTGCATAGTGACAGCAGACCACTGATTTTCGTAGTCTCCTTTCGGATGATCGGACAAGACCCAACTTCAACACCATGCAATTACCAAAGAATGCGTCACCCACGTACAATATGCCATTCATGTCACATGCAGGGAGGAAAGAAACGATGACCAAGAGCTGCTGCATTTGATCACTTCCCACTAATGATGTAAAACTAAGTTTTTTTTTCTTCGTGTGCGTTCACACTACAACACTAGAATCTGAGAAAACGTGAAATAAGTCACTCACCTCAGGAAACAAGTAGTTACTTTGCAGCTTTTCTATGTTGGCATTGCGTAGGACCTTGGTGCAACAAGCTGTAATTATAAGGTATACTCCAAAAATTACTGATAGCTTCGTGATAAGGACTGTTCATATGCAGCCCCGTAGGCAACAACTAACAATCTTAGGCCACGTCCGGTGACACCAGATCCATGCATAAGATGAACCACACATGAAAGTTATGTGGGAGACTATTCAAGGCAACATGGTCACCAGACGGCCAGCCCCATCCAAAAACAACAACGAGGATTGGTAGAATATGCCGACAGACCACCGTTCAAATGTGGGTTTGGCCTCCTTGATGAATTGGCTGGCCTGATCAGTCGTCCCATGCCAACATCCTTACCAATCCTGTCACAAGAGCAATTACATGCCCTGTATATCTATATGAAAGATGGCGATCTAGCTCAGCTGTTGATTGTATTGGAATTTTCATCCACATCAAGTAAACTACTAGGTTATCAGACAAGTGCTGTAAAATATCTAATCAAATCTCAAGTTAGAAGATAAACAAGACAAAAGTTAGAATCTGATATGAGTACGCAGACATTACCCTTCCTTACAAAACGGGTTGTGATGCAACCTTCTCTTTTTGCAAAGATTGAATTGGAAACCCTCAATGAACTGCCAGAACATGAATGTTATTGACATAAGTCATGCATGGATAATAATTTTGCAAGAAGGTATAAAATCAGATACTGAAAATACAATTGCCACCTGGTATGGATCATCCTACGCTGCGTGGGTCTAACACACACTTGTGATTGAACTGAAGACATCTTTCAATTTATCTCAATGAGAAACACTTTTAAGGATCAATTCTAGAGAGGAATGGATGGAGAAGTATTGAAGCTATAGGAAGCTCGCTCGGACGTGAACAGAATCGAAAAATAATGCTCCATATATATAAATACAGTTCATGATTGTACGAAAAAGGTCTTTGAAAAGACAAGGGTGTCATTGGGATGGATCTGTTCCAAGTGGGCCATGCAGAGCTTTCCTGGAACAATCCAACCGACCAACCAAACAGATAAAAGATCAAGAAGTTTTCTTCCGTCCAATTGCCATATATGACTCGTAATTAATAGATTTTGGTCACCGATGACCACAGCAGTTTGATCATATTCAAATGGGAATTTAGGAATGGTGAGGAATCGTTGTCTTATGCGTCACTTCACCTAATTTCCACAGACCTTTTTACTTTTCACGTTGTATGAACGCTCTTGACTTGTTGTCATCAATGGAAAAGCGAAATCATGCACGCTCTTGCTGTGAAGCTCACCACTGCAGTTCATTGAACCTCGCCTGGGGCCTTCTTAAAACAGTCAAACTCAGCGAGAAGTTACTACTTTTCCTAGATGCTAGAATTTCTAGCTTGAAATGATTCTGCGGTCCCCAATCGTTTTCTGAAAGAAGCATTAGCTTCCAAGGAAGGAATTCTTTTACGATAAGGTCCCAAGAAACAAAATCTCTTTCACCTTTGTGACTACGCATCCCTCCCAGAAGACGTGGCATCCTTGCATAAGCAAAGGGGGCTTTGTCGGGGATTGGCTGCTATAAAAACAACTCGTGGAAAACGTGCCACGTTTGAGCCGCCATGCTCTTCGTTTATTGGGTTGGTCTGCTTAATATCTATCAATGACTGGATAGTCCTTTTGGAATTCGGATGGCCGATCACGACACCACACAATAAGTTCAGAAACTATAATCCAAACATGGAATTTTAATTTCCATTTCTTATGTTAAACTAGTTGGAAAGAAGGTTTGCATTTTTCTATGAGCAGTGATCTCATGGGCTGAAATTCAAACCATCGTTTTCTTGTGAACTTCGACTGAACTTCCTACTACACACACCATGGATTCTCCATCAGCATGGCTTTCTGAAATTTCCACATTTCAAGTTCTCCACATGCACCAACTCCCTCAGGTCCCGCCACGATTTTCCAGCTGTGGCCATGATTCGCAAATCTAACCGGCAAGACCATCATTGAGAAAAATCCACAAGAAGCAAAGAATCCAAACAGAAGTGCGTGGAAGATGAAAATAAAAATAAACCACTGCTTCCACGCAAGTTCCGCCAAACTTGCTACTGTCTTTAGCCATTACTTTCGAACCATTTAAAAAATTCTATTTACCATGATTCAAAGCACTGAGCCATCAAGCAGCTTAAAATGCAGAATAGAACATGCAATCGCGACCACCGCCACTGTCAACAGTCATAAAATGGCTATCGTTGCTATGAATTATTCGACCTTTTATGTCCAAGATGGAAATGAACCGAAAGAGGTCTTAAAACTTGTGCAGTCAGAACTAGGAAAATCCGTAGTCTGTGCCAGTGGTGTCGATGGGTTAGTGACCCGGATTGTCAGATATATGTCGCTTTGGGCAAGGGGGATTCACCAAAAGATTGAGAATATCTTTTGGACTAAAGCAAGGTCCTAGCTAGCCCACGTATCTTAGCTTTATTTGTATCAACTTCCTAATCCTTTTGGGGCACGTGACCAATCAACAGTGAGACCCATCGTCATGATCTGATCATTGAAACTTCAGCTACCAGACTGTATGATCGCCTTCGCGACATGTCTTCATGAGAAGTAGAAAAATGCGTACGCAGCCAAAGGGATAAAATAAAGACAAACTGACTAGTCAAAGCCCGTTTAATAGGCCTCCCTTGACTGACCCCTGAAAAATGGTTTCATTGCATTATGGCTACAAGTGCTTACTTATGTATACAGTCGTTGTTGCTGAAATATGTTTGTGGTAATATAAATAATAAATGTTGATTTGTTGAACTCTCATCTGTTCAATCAACTTCTTAAAAAACGCAGACACAACTTAAAAATAGTAAATTTAAAATTCGCTACTGTAGAACTGTTTCATTTGTATTGCAATCTTGGCATTGATTAGATTTGTCACTACTAATTTCAACTGTCAAATGTGTTGCCATCACAAGAGAGTAAATTATTGGAAACATTTCCTATACATGGATGGTCCACATGCATCCTATCATTCGATGGTCAAGAACGTATACATAGTCGCATCATTACTTTAGACAAGATAAAAGTCATCAAGATTGTTTTCAACTTTAGAAAATCTTTTTCTGTTAATAAATGAAGATGGACTTATGTTTGAGTAGCAACCAATCAGCGCTAATAAACTGTGATGCCAACCATCATTCTTTAAAGAAAGTCGCGATCGACACCAGGCGAACTGCAAAGTCGAAAAGACTTGCCTGCACATAAAACATTCAATAGGAAAACATGGATTTGAAATTGCCATTCACGAAGCAGAAGGATTAGGTAATTAAAGCAATCGGATAGCATGGCCAGCCATTAAATGAAGGAGAAGATTTCCAAACCTCAAAGTTAATTGCCGGGAAGAAGAATAGTTCGGTTAGAAGACGTTCACCCACAAGCGCTTCATGCGTGCTGCAGCCATACGTAAGATACGTGCCATCTACCATAGGACCCCACAGCGATTGTCCTGTGCTGCCCAAATCAATTAATTGCAGCACTAATCTGGTGGCCCATGCAAATAATATTGAAGAACAGTGCAAATGCGATAGAGAAAAACAGCACTCTCTGCATTAGGGTTTATGAGAGAAATTGCAGCAAGTTTTAGTGCCAGCTGCAAACCTAACACAGCACTTTATGTTTGTTTAAACTGGGACTGGTAATGAACAAAAGAATCTCCCATTAGCACCATATAATAGCTTATTACATTTTATATCAATCATGGTATGGTTTGACTTGGATTTGTGATCCCAATCCAACTTGGATTCAATTTTCTCATCCAACTTGGTTTTTGTATTCTAATTCAACATGAATTTTATACGTGTAGGTTTCTCAATATGTATTGAATGGTAGGGATTTTTGGAGAGTTTTCTATTTTGGTAACCTCATTATACAAGAAATTTCCTTTTTTTCTTCATTAAAGAATTTTTCACCTAAAATTTTGTATCTGCATTTCTTGCCTTTTTTCTTTCTATTTCTACAATATTTTGTATTGCCTTAAAAGTTTGTTCCCAACAAATAAGTATGGCAATAATAGGGTAATAGACTATTGCTCAGTTATGACTTTAATCAACCAACCCATGTTAAAAATTCCAAAGTCCCCCCGTTAGCACACTTGAAATTCATCAGGCCTTCATAAATTCCACATTGAAATCCTCAGAAGCAAAGAGCCGAAAAATTCCATTCAAAACCAAAGAAATTTCTCATATTTTATTTTATCTAAATTATCTTATTAAGTCAGTAACCAGACTCCCAGTCAATTCAAACTCCATAAGATTAATAATTAAAAAACATAAATGAGAATTAAAAATGAATTTGTAAAGAAACATTCAAACAAGTTCGTAGACCCCTTATTCACGCCAAAATTCATGGTCAAACTACATGATTGCAAGCTGAAATTCTCAAGACCAGCAATTAAAGACCCCCACCCCAAAAAAAAAATAAAAATCTATTCAAAACCCTCATATTTTATTCTATGTAAATCATTCAATAACCAAAGAACTGATCAATTCAAACAACGTTAGGTCAA
>JAYJMB010088778.1:0-18879 GCA_036873735.1 Pouteria campechiana | reverse complement strand
TAACATTTGCTCATAGTCTTATTTATTCTATCTATCATTCTGAATTTTCCACAGTTGTTTTGGTTCCTATACTTAAAACGGGCACATTGATTTTGATTTATTATAGATTCATTGTGCCACGATGCTTATTAAATTTTGCAAAAATCCTCAATCAACTTTCTCCTATGGTGGAAAGTCAATGCCAAGCACAACGGGGGAAAAAAAAAAAGCCTGTCCTCAGCAGTAAGACTACTCGCCATATGCATGTATGCACAAGTAGGTCTACCTCTTTACCATTTGCACACATGGATATTTCAGCAAAGGACACTCTACTAAAACTGACTGCACTGCACAATGGAAAACAAATTTGGCCTTTTATATCAACTGGGAACGTCAACAATCGGAGTTCACCATAGCCAAATTCACAATCAAATTGAATCTATTCATTTGCAAGATAGAAAAAGGCAACACTGGGGAAAACAATAGCTCTTTGAAAGTCATAACAAACAAGTTAGATAAGCCAACAGCACTTGATGCAAGGGACAACCGTTCACAGCTAAAACTCGGCGAAATGAGCTAAAAACCAGAAAGTAAAGGTCAATGGTCTTCCTTTATATGTTTTTTTTTTTTTTTTTCAGAATTCACCCTCTTGCAAAAATTTGAAATAATTTCAGCCCAAACGGCTCTGGACAATAAATAGCAATGAAACAAATGCAATGTACATTAACGAAATTTGTGTTAACTATTTGCTACAGATATTTTTTTATTTTTATTTTTATTTTTGGAGAATTCAAAGCATAACTTATAAATATGGATTTCTGAATATTGCAATTATTGTTGCCTGAAAATTAGACTAGGCAAGAAATCACAGGTAAAGGCTAAATTAAAATATAAAAAGAAGTACTAAAAGAAAAGAATCAGTTCTGTTCTGTGATTGTCCAAGATAAAGTTAAGGAACACTCAAAATTCAATTTACTTCTACAATATTAATCAGAAAAAGCATTTTTCCACCATGAGTGAAGACAGAGAAAAGTGTCCTAAGCTTGAGGTGAAAATTTTTAAAGTGAGAATAGTAAGTCCCCATTGCAACAGTTAATGCAATATGAATCTCCTCTCATAGTATTTCCACATTTAGTAACATCACTAATTAACAAGAATATTTTATTAACCTCTTCTTCCTCTCTGCAAATGCAGAAGCCACTTCCGAATCCGTTGGAAGTAACGGCAACACAGCATAGCCAAGATCCTCTTCATTAGTGCACTTGTTCTCTCTCTCACAAGCCAAGAGCCATCGCTTTTCAACAACTGGGAACCTCCTGCCAAGGCACCGAAAAGATTGAAACCGTATTCAGCTTGGATAGACCTATATTACATAAGCATTGAATATATGGAAAGTAGAATGAGATGGTAAAATGCATTAAGAAGGCCACAGAAGAAGTTTAGCAAATTTCTAGAGAAAAGAGTCACTTGTATAAGGAAATTCTGGCATGGAATGAGGATGTCCAAAATAAGCAAGAAGTAATCTTTTTACAAGGGCTAGCTATAGACTAGGAAGCTAGCTAGAGACTAGGAAGTGTGAAAATTTCAAAACAATAAAAGAGCTAGTAGCTGCACATATGATGGTTTGCACAGGTCTAAGGAATGACAAGGCAAAATAGATGTCTCCAAGCTTGCACGTTGATGCAGAGAGAGAGAGAGAGAGAGAGAGAGAGAGAGAGAAACTATGCAAATTAAGTTAGACACATTAAGAACAATGAAAGGATGGTAAAGGTGAAAGTGATAGCCAATGTGTCCAATGAAAATTAGAGATTCATATCATAAACTTCAAATGGAAAAAGTTTAAAAGCTCCAATAAAGAATTTTCATAAACTAAAGCAAGGCCAGAGGTGTTTTTTCCATCGAGCTTTCTTTTTTCTTGTTCTGGTACTTCTTTACACAGTCAAATGCATCAAAGAACTTTGTTGGACAAGAAGCCCCAAGAAAAGGCAAAGAGCATAAAAGCCTTAAGATCAGGCAGTAAAATTCACAGGAGATTGTTAGTTTATTTTGGCCTCATAAGTCTAAAAACAAAAGAATAAGAAACAGAGCAAATGAACAAATGAACTGATGAATGGAAGGAAAAAAAATATGATGGTGACTAGTGTTGCAAGACCAAATGAGCAGAGAGTAACGCATCAACTATCATAAAATCAAAATTGACACACCATACAAGCTTCTGGAAGCATAATTGAGCAATAGTATGCATGGTTGCCAACAAATAGAAAGCAGAGGTCATTATAAATTAATTTGGTAGGTTCCACAAACTAATAGACTTACGGTGGTATACATTGACATGTTAAGGGCAAGAATAACTAATGTACAACAAGCAAGAGAGAGAGAGAGAGGCTAATTTCCACTGCAGTCTACCAGGACTAGCACTTTGCAAGAGTCCTTGTCTTTTCAATTGATTATGCTCAGATTACTGATATTTACAGTAACTGATCCTTTGGCATGTGTTGTTTGCAGAAGCCATAGTTTTGATTGGTGAAGGAATGATGAGGCAAACACAAAGCTAGAAATATGCCAACCCGGACAAATTTAAAATTAGGTGGCCCAGAATGAAGCATGTGAAATGCAGTTTTGGCACGAATAAGAGTGGAGGCAATAAATTACAAAAGACTCAAAAGACTATTTTGTGCATGGAAACCAAGTGGATAGGCAATATATTACATAAGATTCAAAAGATAATGTTGCTCATGGAAACCAAGTAGATGCAGTTATTCTTTTGAAGTTTTGTTAGATCACCTTAGATGGTTATAACCACCAAAAAATACCGAATGAAATGTTAGGTTGTCAAGGTTTGGAGGAGTCTAATTTAGTAAAAGATGTTATTTGGAACTAGAGCAATGAAAAAGGATGCAACTAAAATGACCATGTTCAAGAGAAGGGAAAAAAAACAAACCAATAAGAAACAATAATAAGGGAAAGTGCACTTCAATGGTTTGGTACATGTTTAAAAAAAAAAAAAAAAAAAAAAACACAGCAAGAAATAATAATGAGGGAAAGTGTACTTAGATGACTTGGTAAAAGTGTCAAAAACTACAAACTGCGATAGTAAGAAAGAGAACTAGTTCACACAGTAAGAGGAAGACCCAGGAGAATGTTAATGGAGGTAGCAAGAAAAGATATTGTAGAACAAATGCTTAACCAAAGCTATTGTTTTATGATAAAGCGAAAGGTACACCCCAACCTGCACTAGACAGAATCATCATCATCATCACCATCATGCATTGTTCCTCAATTAATCAGCCACATGAACCCTGCTATCTTATTCCTATTTATATTAAACCATGTCTTCAGCTAGCTAACATTCTTAGCTTTTTAAGTACGCCATCTATGTTCCTTTTTGCCTCCTCCTCATTATCATATGTCCTTCTACTTGAACTCACTCGCTCCTACTAACAAAATTCCCAGTCTTCGTGGCACAAGACCAAGCCACCCAAGCCAACTTATATCACCTTATGACCTACTGATGCTAATGTTAGATTTGCTCCTTTTGGGGGATTCTTTTATTTCTAATTTCATTCTTCACAGTCTCACAATTTAATCCTCATCCTACTCAAGACCATCATTCCAACTCTCTTATTCATTCTCCTAACTGCCTAATAGTCCACACAATAACCATGACTAAACTTACTTATAGCTACACTATAAAACAATCTTTTTTAAAAATTATTATCCCAAAATCTCATAAATTTCGTAAAGCACATCATTGTTTGTTAACCTAACTTAATTTCTATGTTCAACACACTCATTGATCTCTCCACTTTCTTAAACTATCTACTCAAGATAATCAAAGTGGCCAGCTCATGGGACTTATTGGCCAACAATCTTAACTCCATGTTTCTAGTCCCTAATTGCTAGAGCTGAAGTCCATAAAATGCTTAGCTCAACTAATTCTAAAATCTTTAAATCTCAAGCATTCCATTTCTCTATCTTGAGTTTTTTCCCTCCTTTGTCTCGTCCATAAAACCAAACTAATCTGCAAACAGCATACGTGATGGCACATCTCCTTTTAAATGCAGAGTTAGCTCAACTATCACCAAACCAAAAGTGTATTGGGGGGTTGCTGCCAAGCACAAAAAAAGAATAGCAATCCAACAATCATTGAACCCATGACTACTACAGTCACAGAAGTGAGTTGTCCATTTGTTGCAATCATTTCAAATGCTAGAGTGCACAAAATCATACCAGTCAGATGATGAGATGATGGTTACCAACTGAAACTCCATCCCCTTCGCACAAGAACTTCCCATTCTTACGGGTTATATGTTAGCATTACATCATCCAAGTCAACATAGTTACTCCAAGCTACAAATGTTGAAAATGAACGGTTGAACAATTGAACAGACATTTTCCACTGACAAACAGTCATATCCTCACATCAGCGCTAACTTTGCACTGTGCTCCGTCTGGAAGCGCAGATGTTCGGGACTTTCAGAAACTCCACGAAGCCGTTGCAGCTGCCCATTCAACTGTCAACGACCTTAAATTGCAGCCAAAAGCGGAATTCAAACGGAAACCACATATTCCTCGAACGGCATGGAACATCGAAGCAGCAGCTGTAGAGTTCCCGTGACAAGCGGAATAAACATACAGCCTCGCAGGAATGTGAATCAAGTGGGAAACCCTAGATCTGGGAAGGGGAGAGCTAAAAGAACCTAAAATTCTAGGTTTCAGGATCTAGAAGGCGACAAGAAAACGAGGAGAAGGAGGTTTTGACAAGCACAAGACAAAAGGTGGAAAAAATAAAAACCTAGAAAGGAATTGTAATACCTGGAGAAGACGACGGTGTCTTGATTGCTGAGGATCCACAGAGCTCTGATACTGCAGCCGCGCATTTTTGGGACAGACGAGAAGAGAAAATATTTCCACTGGAAAATGAAATCCATATGGTTTTGGAGGGTATTTATAGCATTAGCAAACCGCCTGTCTCCAAGCCAGACTGACTAGAGTGTTGCTGAGGTGGCATTGGTCGTGATTATTATTATTATTATTATTATTATTATTATTATTATTGTTATTATTATTATTATTGTATCTTTAGAAACCTAAATATTTAGGAAATGAATTTTTTTTATTTTTTCATTTTGTTGTAACAGGGCTTCTTTCCTGAACAAACCACAGATGCTGTGATGAAACTAGAGATTCCTTCTAATAGATCTTGTTCAAGTTTGGACAAAAGAATGCAGTCTTTGTATATTGGAATCTCAAATTTTGCAATTTTACATTTTAAATTCTCACATAATAACTTAAGGTTTGAAACAAATTGCAAAAGGGTATTTCTAGTGCCAACTTAAATAACAAAAATGTCTTCTAAATGGCTGAATAACATTTTTATTTTTTAGATCCATTTTTATTTTTTCTTAAATCCAAGTGGACTATTATCCTTAACATCAGTTTTTTATTTAAACCATAAATATTATTTGATAAAATATTACATAAGGCATCAATTTTGAATAATCATTTAAGAGCAAATATGAATCCCTTAAATTCTTTCCTTGATCAAACATCCATGCTCCTGAAAATAAATTCGTATGGTTGAGATTTTCTCAATGAAAATTTGTTATTCTAAAACAATATTCATTGCACACATGGAAACGGGAAATGCATGTTTGTTAATCATTCCGTAAAAGAGGTATTTTCCATGCAATTTATGTTAAATCTTAAGTTATTCTATTAGAAAATTAAAACCTATGTAGCATAAAGTGCAAAATTGCAAAACTTGATGTATGGATATCCAAAACACTGCAAAATAATAATAATAATAATAATTTTTTTCATTAAAATGGACAAAAATGATATTAATATAGTAAAAATAATGTCAGTAATAAAATAAATAATTTTTTAAATTACAAGAACTACATAAAAAATTAAGATTGTTACATGTAGTTAAATACGGCATTAAACGGAGATAATAGTTAAAAAGAAAAGCGCTTCCATGGCTCTTTCATTCAAAAGAAAGGTTGAACTCTAGAAGTAGAACCAACGCAAGCATGCCAATCTTCTCACAGCGAATTCAAAGACGAAAGTTGAACATGCAAGTCTTGAAATGAAATGAAAGAGTCATCCACCACTGGCACTTCCAAGGATTATGATGATTATTCCATCACCTTTATTTCATTTGCACAGAGATCACACCCGAGACATGCAGATTATTTGCTTCCTAAAGACGATCAAAAAAGAGAAATACAACAAACGTCATCAACAACTAGCTAATTAAATTGCATTATTACAGAGAATGGATCACTTGCTTTCTCCATCTCTCTCTATTTGGTGGCATCTGATCCACCTCCCTCATGGAATGATGGTTTGCTGAGTTTCCTTTTCATACGCCGGATAAACTCATCGAAATATTCATCTACATGTAGGCGCTGACGATGCACTTCTTGAATTTCCACTGGTTTGCCGTCACTAGAGTCTTCCTCATCCACCATCTTCAAGCCATCAACATCATTATCATCTTTCACAGCAATCGTCTTAAGTGGGGACTTCTGTTTTCGAGCAACCTCCACCGGGATCCAACAGCTGTTGTCAAGCACTTCATCATGGGCTGAAACATGGGAAACTTCATTGCTTCTGTCAGCCTCAATCCTGGCTACAGGTGAAAATTCCTCATCATCCAAAGCTTCCGTCAGCTTCGTGGCATCGACGGAACCCATGGGCATGTACCCATGAGAAGAAATGTAGCTAATGCGCCGCCTGAGGCCTTGAGATACAAGATTCTTCATGATGTAGTTGAGGAGCCTTCGGCAAATGCCAAGAGGCTGCTTATCATGATTCTCCCTCTCCATTTCTTGGGTAGAATGTAAAGAGAGAGCTCAACATCTTGTGAGGTGAGATGGAGAGTTTTATCGGATGGGATGATTCTTTCTTGGGAGGAGAGGAAACTTTTACAACTTTGTTGCCGTACTTGGGGAGTTAAATAGTACCAAGCGTGGGCTGGGTTTAAAGTTCTATTCTCTCTAATTTAGGGTGAAAGTTATGCAGTAATTAGTAAGTTGATCTATTGGCCTACCAAAAGGGTATGCTGTATATCCAAATTGCAACAATTGTATGTGGGCCTTGGTGGTAAAATTTCAACAGTTTATCCATTCTTTTCCAAATCACTAATTTTCAGATTTCTATTATTTTATTTTTTTTTTTGGTGGGGGGGTGGTCATAAAGCAAAGCATTGCTGCCGGTTGCTTCTTGCCTGGTGCATATCTTAAATAACATATGATTTCCACGTGGTATACAAATCAGATGAGGGCCACGCCCATAACACGGCTGTTTGGAGATTTAGGCGCACCATCCAGATGAAACGATAACCAATGCAAAATCTCCCGTAAGATGAATTCAAAGATTCTGGTGGTTTACAAGTACAATGACCAATCCCGGCCTGTCGGGCTTCAAAGGATCACTCCTAACCTGGAAATAGCCATTCATGCCTTAGATCGTAAGATGGTTATTTTGAAAACTAATGCGCATAATAATTTGTAAAAACTAATCTATAGCCATGGACAAATAGGTTTAGAATTTCTAAGCTCATAAGATGGTCGTGCAAGCAACATTAGCCACAGACGAATGGGTTTAAAATTTCTAAGCTTGTAAGATGGGCATACCAGTAACATTAGCCACATTCAAGTGGATTTTACATTTCGATCACACTCACCTGCCCACAGACAGACGCAAACACAAACACAATCCACGCAGGTTGATCACATTGTAAAAGTTCACGACAGAAACTATTAGTGCAAGGACAATTCAAGCAGGTGACCACATTCTATTAGTTCACAAGATGAACAATGATGAGTACAGTAAATGCACAAAATTTTTGCTTCTGCAACTAAGAAGAGTTGTTTCATTACCATTACCTAGAGCGAATGTTCTCTGGAATGAACCAAAATGCATACAGAACAAGAAGAAAAATTCCACAGAAAAAATGAATCGAAATCCACTCTCATCACCACACATACTTTCTGCCAACAGCCACACACTAACTTTATTATCATCTCATTTTTCAAATGAATCAGGCATCCTTTACAATAAAATTTCATGGAACTAACATACACTGTTAATTTATCATCCTCATGAACTTCATCCACCATGGTAAAAAATTCCTAAAGTAGACGGGCTCAAAACCTAATATTACATTAATGAAAAGAGTAAGTGAATAAAAGAAGAAAGGCACTTGTATCTTGACCTGAAAGCATCGACATATAAATAAATGATCCGTGATGTAATGAAATGAAAAACTGAGTGAGAGAGCTCCAGATTCTCTTCTATGAAAATGCACCACCTTAAAGCAAACGACTCCCCTCAGGAGATCTTTTCAACCCATGTAATCTATGTTATCATGCTATATGTGGAGGGTGGTGCTCACCTGATGAACTGTGATCTCGTTTCCATCTGGTCTATTGACTTCACTTGGGGGTGGAGCCCCCATGGCAAGGCCCAAATGACAATGCAGCAACCTCTTTCATCAAAAGGAACTTAGAATCTAATACTACTTGCTAGATTCCTTGAGATTTAGCAACAGCAATTATTGTACAAACAGGTAAATGTGTACTGAAACTACACCGATGAATAATGGCCCCCACCCACAAATTGGCAAAATCGGCAATCGCACTTTTCTACCAGCAATGCTCACCATACCAAACTTCTCCCCCTATCGAGTACTAGACCAGAACTACCATAAACATATGTATATGAAACTAAAGATCAACACAGAGGTATGCAAGCACTGAAGCTGCTCTTCGCTGAGTTCTTGGGCTGACCTTCCACTTCTCAACAAGGACCCTTTTAATGTTAATGCAGCTTGAGACAACAGTAGCAACTCCAGCTGCAGTCACAAATGGGCAATATACCATGTGACATGATTCTAGCTGGGTACATCGCTTTACTAGATGAGATAAACCAACATCTGTTATTTGCCGACAGTGAGAAAGCACTATGTCCTTGAGCAATGGGCAGCCTTGACCTATTTCAGCAAGTGCCATGTCACACAAGTTCTGGAGAGAGAAAAAGCCATACAAATGTTAGTAATAAACCAAAAGAGCAACAGAAAAGAAAGTAGAGCTAACGATTTTAGTTTCCTCAGAAAGGGGGCAAGACATTCAAAATGTTTGAAAAATATCCCATACAACGATACCTCATGCAATCAATGGATCGATTCATTGTTACATTTTGTAGAACAGTAAAAAGATTGGTGCAATCATGTCAGCTTGTCATGATTTTTTGTGAATTTTATAGCAAAAGTCCCCTGCCAGCTGATAAAATAATCAAATAGATGCGTTATCTCCACTTAAATAATTGGAGCAAGAAACTCAATTATTGAACAACAATGACGATGAATTCAACCACTGAAGTTATTTGCATGAAACTGTTAAATGAATTTCCCATTCATGAGGCTGCCCTTGGATCTGGAGGACTTGGTGACTGCAGAGCATCTGCAGTGGGATAATGATGGAATCTTGCCAAACTGGACCGATCTCACCTCTAATACACCAGCGTAGGCAAAAAAATTTTAATACCAAATGCTGTTTCACTGTTGGCAAGCTGATGAAATAGTTAATACCACAAAACCCGTGCATATCACAGGAGAAAAACACATATATCTTGGTTTTCAAATATCAAATCAAAATTAATTTAGTCATGCACAAGATTGTATGTTAGAGCATGGCTTTCCCTACAGTTGGGAAAGCAGATAGCTCTTACTAATCTATGAGAATATGACAATCAGTGCCCACAAAGCAGATCTATCAACACGACCCCTATACCTTCACCTAAAGCATCACATTCAATTGTAAACAGGAGAAAAATCAGGCAACTTCAAGATTGAAACTTTAATCAAAAGTTGTTTCAACTTTTCAAAAGCCATTTGGAAAGCCAAAACTGTCTCTCTTGAGTATGGAGGTTAATGGTGCAGCGACCTTGCTTAAATCATGAATAAACTGATTATAATACCCAGCCAACCCAAGGAACCCCCTGAGCTCTTTGACCAGGTTTGGCAGTTAGCAATAGAGAGACCATTACATCTTGCACCTTATCAGTCTGCCACCACTACCTATTGAGATACAATGTGGCCCAGGTATTGTATCACTGTCTATTCAAATGAGCACCTTGTCTTGTTGGCACACACCAAGTTGTCCCTATCTGAATCAATACTGATAGATAACATAGATTGTTCTCCCAACACATGCTATACATGGACATCATCAAAAAACACATGCACAAACTGTCTCAAGCACTGCTGAAAAATCTAGTTCATACAAGCTTGATAAATGGATGTGGCATTGGTGAATCCAAAAGACAACCGCCCAACTCATAATGCCTCTAGTGTGTAAAAAAGCTGTTTTAGGAACATCCTACGTTCTCACCCCAATTTGACAGTATCCAGACTTAAAATCAAGCTTGGAAAAAATTAGGCCCCATATAACTCATCAAGCCACTCATATATTATGGGTCTAGGGAACTTATCCTTAACTGTCATCTGATTCAAAAGCCCAACATCCAACACAAAACCTGCAATGACCATCCTTTTCTTAACCACAAAAGACTAGTGAAGAGTAAGGGCACAAATTTGGTTGAATATACACAATCTTTTCAACCTTTTTTTCCCCTTTTTTCCATTTGTGCATCTGTGGTGTTATTAAAACCAAATCAAACCATCCAGTTGGACCAGTCTAACTGGGAACCACCCTAGTTAACAGTTCAGTTGGGTATGGTTCATCGTTCAAGTTAAAAACTGGATGAAAAGAAGAGACTGGAGGTCAGAATAGAAGAACCGGTTTGACCAGTCCACTGGTTTGCTACTTAATATTTTAAAAGAAAAAAGGAAAAGAAAGCCAAATATCACTGATGGCAATTCACACAGCACTATGGCCCTCTCTATTTCCAATGCCATTCCCTTCCCTCATCTACCACTTTTTTTTTTCAATCTCTGTCCAGTTTGTCAAATTCAATGGTATCAATTATCTACAGTAAAAAAATCTAATTAAAAAATCAGGCATCTAGAGCAGATAACATGGCAAGGGACAAGGATATCAGCCATCTCTCATTCTAGAGTGGTTGTCTCAATCCATCTTTTATCCTCACTAAATCCTTCTAGCCATATTTGTCCACACCTTCCTTGAGGATGACTTCTCCAGCCAACCTATAACAGGGAAAGAGAGGAAGGGAAGACGATATCATACATCAAACATATGCTATTGTACACAAGGGTGCACCAAAATATGAAGATGACTCCTAATCATCTGCACTATCCATCTAGCACTTTAGATGCCACCAGTGCCAATTGAGACATGGTAGATTTACACCAATCTTATGAGGTTGAAAAGATATGCTAATTGTTTTTGTGTGAAGGGGACATTTTCAATCATCAAGACCATAGAGAGATGATCAAAGGTTTTTGTTTTTTTTTATTTATCCTTGAACACAACTTTCTCTTATGTGTTTTGCCCAAAACAAAGTTCTATGCCCTGATCTTAGGCTGATCGAAGTATTGAATGCCTTCAATGGATGCAAATTTATTCAACATAAGTTGCCTACATTGTCCAAACATAATGTATTCAGAATTTCAGACATGTTTCAAAAGCTTTAACTATAATTTCGATACATTATTTTAACAGATATTGAAATCCAGATGGGTTCCCTATGGTATTTAAATCCTCGATGATTGATACCAGTATAAGTATTATATTAAGATTTATTTTTCATTTTAGAACTATAATTTCCATTATTATCCAGGTCGATAATTTATAATATTTTTATTAATAATATAAATGTAAAATTTGAAAAATAATATAATATGATTATGTCATAATTATATAATAATCATATCAAGGTTAAAACCAGTTTAAATAAACTGTTGAACCTGTTTAAACCAAGCCAATCCATAGACCGGTTCAATTACCAGTTCAATTCTAATAACATTGTGTGTAAGGGTATCTAAAGGGTGGTTTCAGGTGGCAAGCTGTTCATCCCAGCAAATATGTTAGTGTACTGGTTCACCAACTGGCCGACCAACTGCTCCAATTCATGATGACCACATTGTCCACAATGCTGATCAACCACCAGTAACAGAAAATAATAACAACACAGCCCCCCATCCTAACCATTTGCTGTAAGGACGTTGGCTGCACTAACTCATCATTTCTGCACTCTTTCACTGCCTAACCATTCATGTTAAACTCCATTTTCATTGTAAACCAGTTACATATCACATCACCTAGTGTTTCTAACCCCTGCACTCCTAAAACTACATCTGTTCCCAGATATTTGAGAGGGTTCTGTCACTGCCCACCGGCACCACAAGCTTCCTCCTCCAAGCCAACCACCCAACCACATGGATCAAGTAGGACTCCCACCAGTTAAGGCCTGTCAAGAAATTGTGTCATTTTCTGCTCTTTCTCATCCTCACAGCCATTATCCAACTCCACATCACTATTGTTCTCATCCTCACCATTTGACCCCACCACCTGTTTGAAGAAAAATATTGTTCATTTACTGCATTTGTGGCCTGGACGCCACTGCTCATCGTAGTCATAGCACAACCCCAATTTCTCCTTCTTGAATCCATCTCCTCTTCTCCAATCCTTTTGATTAGAAACTGACTGTTTACAGACTCACAGTTATTTGCATCCTAGTTCACCAATGTTTTGGCCAATCAGGTTGGTGTCCAAGGTAACTTGTACCCAGTCACAGCTGGACTGGTCATGTGGCATCCCCTTTGCAGCTTGTCATCAACCAAGCATGCAAAGCCCAAGGTTGACATTAATGAATGGAGCTGTAACAGTTTTGACTTCACATGTGATCTCCTCTTTCAACTCTCCAAGGAAACCAGCCAACAACGCATAGCCCATGGTTGCCATCAATGAATGGGCCGAAACAGTTTAACTTTCACGTTTGATCTCATCTTTCAACCCTCCAAGGAAACAAGCCAACAATGCATTCTCAAGCCAAAAATGTACCCACTGTAACAACCTTTCAAACTCAGCCAAGTACTCGTCTAATGATCCTGTTTGCCTCAAACTTGACAATGTTTCATTAAAATTCTCAAAACATTTTGGGCCAAATCTCGTGTGCAGGTCAGCCACAAATTCACACCAACCCGTAGTAAGATTCATCCTCTCAACCCACTGGAACCAATAGGTAACCTCTCCATCAAGATAATAGGCTGCAATATCAAGTCTCATGTGATAAGGCACCTGTTTCAAAGCAAAAATAGTGCTCAGCCTTGAAAAACCAGTGAGATGGGTCTCCCAGCATACATTGGCAACACAAACTTGCTAATAAATTTCCCAGCTGACTGCATGTCCACTCAAGCCACCATTTCATCATTTTGGTCATAGAACGGCTCTCTATTTGAGCTGGTTTGAGGGAAAACAGAATTAGCCAGCCAGTTGGTGTGCTACGCTTAGATTTTCCAGCATTTACAACGTGCTTTGAACACTTTGTTGCAAAGTCCTTCGTTCATCCATCACGATCTCTTGATCATATCTTAGATCAAGCAGCTCTTGGTTGGTCTGTTTTGTCTACACCATAGACTGTTCAAGCATCCATTTATCAACTGTATACCCCCAGCCATTTCCAAGCTCAACAAAATGATTCCAATAAAGAAAATGGATCAATTCTTCAAGACACCAAGTAAAAATCCAAGAACAGCTTCCTTGGCTCCCAACTCTACCAATTCACAATGGAGAAACCAAAATTCCACCTCCAACACAAAATACACCAATCACTTCCATCAGAAACCTAAAATGACAATGCAATTCCACTAAATCAACCAAAAATCCAAATTGGTTTCAGGTTTTTTCATATGACTTAGACTACAGATAGATTAAAAGAATGTTTGAGCCTTGAATGGACAACTAAATCTTTCCACATCGAATTAGTATCGAAGTTTAACAGTTGACTCCTAAGTCATGAGTTTAACTCTTGGAAAAAACAACCTAAAGGCTATCTCGATTACCTAATCTTGCAGTGCTAGCCCAACGTTGGCCTATTTTAAAGACAGTGGTCTAACAGTAGCCCTTTTCCCCATTTAAGACGACTTCATTCACTTAGTCGCAATTTTAATCTGATTACTAGGTCATCCCCTATATCTACCAATAATTTAAAACTAACCTTTAGTTTGTCCCCTCTTAAAGTCAAACTAATTACTTAGGAGTCAGTTGTCAAGTTTTTATACCACCTTTATACAAAAAGCTTGAGCTATCCATTCAAGGCCCAACAATCATTTTAACCTATTCTTAGTCCAAGTCATATTATATTGAAGTTATATGCTTGATCCAAGTAAGAACCTTTTCTTAAAAACCCAACAGCTTCTTGTGAGCTTATACCTCACAGCAATTGGATCACAAAGCCCTAAAACCAAACAGTGCATAATTTATTAATTAGCACCTTCAATCTGACCTTCAATGGTTGCCATCCAAGCTAATCTACCATAACTACTACTAATTTTCTAGGATAGAAGCTACACCAGCAGTTCAGAGAGAAACAAAAGTGATTTCATTAAGAAAAACGGAGTTATAATAGGTGTCTAAGTTTATATACTTAACCCAACTCACACAAGCTCAAATGATAGCTGCCATGCCCTAACAAGGTGAGTTACTCTATTCCACACATGATAAGTTAGCTAGGTTATGAGACCAATACTTGATTCTTAGTACTATACTCAGCTTTAACTACCTAAACAATATAGCCTTGAGCTTATGCACACAGCAGCTCACACTCAAGACAACCCACTTGGTGCATGTCCAACAAGTCTGGCTAACAATAGGCTCACCAATGATTGTCAACATGCACACACCAACGATAAACCTTGCTCATCTAATCCACATAGCCACACCCACATGCATGAACATCTGTTGGCTCGTGCACTAGATCTCGTTCACCCACAGGTGTCCTCCCTCACTCATAAGCATGATGGCATTAGTGCCACCCTATTAATAAGCTCGACACCCCACTCTTGCCACAATCCTTGTGCATAAGCTCCCAAAATTCAATTTGTGTAGCAATTAAGGCTTAGAAAGCCTTGTCCACCCATGTAGCTCTAGAAAAGGCTTATATTCCAATGCTCTAGGCTTGGTAACCTTCCTACCTTGATCCAAACATATCGCCACTTAGGGTTGTTCCATTGAGTGGTGGGTGAAAACCTCACTCCTATGGATAATGGTCTAGGTCAAAAAGCCCCACTTGAGAAACATGGTGTTGAATGAAATGGGGACAAGGTGTTTCATTGGTCCACGATTGCATGACATGGGCAAACAGGTGAGCATTCCCAATCCAATCTAATGGTTGCACCCTTGGCAGCAAACACATGGTCTAACTTGAACCTTTTAGAGTTGAGAACCTTGGTCCCTAGCAAAGCTGGTCTGATACATCAAGTGCCAACTAATTTCATTATATTGCCTAAAATCATGAGTTAACTCTTCTCTTCACAAAATGTTGTAGATAACTAGTTCACTAGAAGTTCTTCGTGTTCCAGCATACAAACTTCAAAGCCTTGTGTACTCATTAAAATGAAGTTGTGCAATCACTTATATTACTTCTTCCAAATCTAAATAGTATTCAACAACCTTTGCTCAGGAGCAGCTGGCAATTGCTCTTAAGAAGCAATTGAGCCAAGCCTTCCCAAGCCAATTGTCCTCTCTAATCAAGTAATGGAATACATTCGATCATACTATTCATCACTGCCACTATCAATATCTTCTGCCCCAATTCTACTGGTGTCTTCAAGTCTCCAATATCAAAGAAATCTCACACCTAATGGGACAAGAATTTCTAGTCCATACCCTAGCACTCATGGTTCTTCAGAGTAGAATCCTTGCAAGCTGATGGTCCTTTGACACTGTGGGCTATATCTTCCAAAGCCTGCAAACCAGAGCTCTTCTCATAGACATATCGAAGATACCCAAGGTTACCATTACAATCTGATACATTGACAAAAATTTCTCATGCTAAAGATCTTGATACTATAAATTCCCCAGTTGGCTGTGCACAATAGCTAGCTTATCCAAGCGAGGAAGCAGCCATTTGTACTCATCCAACATGGCCAACATTTTCGACACTACTTGCCATTAGTTCTTTTTGCAAGCTAAAGGCCACAAATGTTGTTGGATGCACTTCTCCCAAGTGATTTGCGTTTATCTAGTGTCTAGGAGAAAACTGCCAAGGCTTTTCAACATAGAAGTAGGGGTCAACTTGGGTTAGGTTGCCCTGAACATGCCCGACCCAACATTACATTTTTTACAGTTCGGGTTCATATATTTTAGAAATCGGATTCTGAAATCGAGTTTAACCCAACCCAAATTCCAATACAGATCAGTTTCAAATTGATAGTAACCCAACACGAAACCCACCAAATCATATCTTCCTCCTCTGATACGACTACTGTTGATCCCCTCTTCTCATCTACCAAGCCATTCTATCAGAGCCTCTCAACATCACCCTCCCATCCAACGAATGGCAACTATGTTTTCGGTGACCTAACCTAAGTTGCACCCCTGATAAAGCCAAAAATGGGAAACCCTAGCCATCGTTTCCAAGTAGCCATCACTACCCTTTTATGCCTTCGTTGACTGACCATCCGTCGGGAAATGTAACTTGACCATCGGAGTGTCCACACCATCTCAACACCAATGACGTCTTTGTCTCTCCTGATGTAAACTCCAATCACTAGAAATGTTCAAAAAAAACCCCTTATCACAGCCCTTTGTTTTCTTCCTTATTGTCGGCAAAAATTGGCTTCACACCTGACGCCACAATCAGCATCTTCTTCATTGCCACTCGTCACAACACCTTCCCCATTCGCATGTCGTCTACGCAACACCTTCGTGCTCTTCCTCTAGCGGAAAAACCCAACAAATGTTTGTTTTTGCCTCTGTTCATGACACTCATTATCGCCTCTTGTCTAATGTTTCGCTCAAACCTGATGTCGATCAGCACCACTAGTCAGCACTATACAATTATTATCCGTTGAATTCGAAACATGCAAATGCAATCAACACTCCTGGAGCCATATAAGCTCATTGCAGATCCTAATTGTCCAAACCTTGTTGTACGCACTACCTGTTGGCAAGCCTACCCTGATGTATGAACCAAAACTTCAACCGTCTATCGCACCACCAATGTTATTAGAACCAAACCAATAATGTCAATGATCTAGTTTGGTTTGAACTAGGTTAATCGTGTCATTTTTTTAATAATTAAAATATAATAATCTTTTATTATTATTTTAAATTATATATATGATTTTTTCTTATTTTTATAAAATATAATGCAAATTCAAGCATATTTTCAATGTTAGATGACTAATGAATATTTAAATGACTTACTTCAAGGCCTTGAACCTAATAACGTTATTTGTCAAACCTATTATTTTATTTGGATAAACCTAATAACTTTAGCTATTTGATAAACCTATTATTTTATTTGGATTTGGAACTTTAGTTTGATGTTGTATATTTAAATTTTAAGTTTGGGATATATTTATTTTATTTGTATATTATTGAATATTGAAAATGAATAGTCTATTTTTTAATTATTAATATAACTCCAAATTCAACCCCAACCTGACTTGCTGAATATGGGCTAGGATTAAGGTTTTAAAAATAAGGTTGGGTTAAGGTTAAGGTTGAAAATTTAGACCTTAGGTTAGAATTAGGGTTGACCTCAACCCGAACCCAAACGACCCGAGTTGCATCCCTACTACAGTTGTTGTAAGCTATCTTGCCCCTTAGCCACTTTTGTGTATTTCAAATTGGAAGTTGGATTGTAAATAGCCCTTAGGTAGATTTTACCCATGTAAAACCCAAACCATAGTGTGGGGGAAAGGAAGACCAGATTGTGACGAATTGACTAATCAACCTCAAATCTCAAATTATAAACCCAAAATTTTATTGATGAGATTAGAATTGGAGTTGAAGTTTAGAAATCAATCTATTTGCCTGAAATTTCTCAAAGTTAAGGTACGTTTGGTTTGAGGGAAAAGATGGGCAAAAGACTCCGTGAAGGGGGAAAAAGGATAAAAGCCACTTTCTATCTCCCTTCTAAATTGATACGACATGTAACTACTCATAATCACATTATTATCTATCATTCTTTTAAAAAAAGTCTATTTATTTTATCTTTATTCATTTTTTGATTGATATCATCGCCTATCTTTTTTCACTTCTTTTACTTCTCTTCTTTTCCATCTCTTTTTCCTCAAGCCAAACACATCCTCCATATCAATTGGTGAACAAAATTAATTTTCACTTGATTTTATGTCTAAGTCCATTAATAAAGTTAGTGAGAGTTACCCATTATTCATCCTTAACCTCACTCTTCATTGAAAGCTCTTTGAATTTGTTGAGGTAATCAATTATGCTAGAAGAACCCTACCTTAAGGTTAGCAATTGTTCCAATAATAGTCTTTAGTGATAATTTGGAAGATATTTTTGCCTTAGTTTGGTTTTGGACTCTTCTCATGTGGTAGTGGGTGTTGCTCTTGCATCATCAAGGGCTCATTGAACCCCTTGCCAATAAAGTATGGCAACCCTATCAACTTCATTTTAGGAAATTTTATTTGTTGTGGATGTCAAATATATTATACCATCATAAAAATATTCTCTATTCCCACTAATGTATCCAAGAAAACATTCGAGTCTATGATTTTATCATAGTTTGACACATCAATTTCAATATTCTTGGTGGCATCCTTCTCTTCAAGAAGACATCATGCAATTCAAAACATGTCCACGAGGATTCTATAGTGGTCACTTACCTTTGCATTCTAGGTCTAAAGTGGTCAAAAGGGTTATATGTGTAAAGCTACTCAAAATCATTTTCTAGGTCTAAGTGGTATTCGAAATCAATTTTTAGAAATACACCTTC
>JAYJMB010088777.1:0-18885 GCA_036873735.1 Pouteria campechiana | reverse complement strand
ATAACATTCAAATAATAAATAACTTCAAGCTAAGAATACCTAAAAGACGTATAACTAAAAAGTAAGTAAATTTGTGAAATAACAAAACTAAATGGTTATGCTTAAGTTGATCTAACACAAAGTTAAATGTCATTCATAAAAATGCTAGTTCAAATAACTCAATGATTATTTAAAGCAAAATGCTTATCCTGTTTATTCACGAAAACTACTTTGCATTACTTACTGCATACTTTTGTGGCTAAAATGACTCTCTACACTGATAAATTGGCAATGGATGTTCATATGTATTTGAGCTTATTAATGAAAAGAAAGTGCAAGAATTTCTTAAGTATATGCAGGAAAGCTTGAAATGAGCATAAAATAAGAATGAGAATGAAGAAAAATCAAAACCATAAAAAATCAAAACCTTCTTCTCAGCTCACAAATTCAAGCAAATAAACCAACAAGTTCCAGATGAAAAAAAAGGATTGAAAGAATCAAGATTCTACCCCAAACAATGTCAAAATTCAGATGCAACATCAAGAACTTCAAATAGCAAAAATCAAATGAATAGTTAAGACTGACAACAACACTTATGAGATCAAAAGAGAAAGTTATGAAAGAAAGTGTCAAAAGAGATAAGTTGTTTAACTTGACTGTACATTTCATTGTTACATACTCTAGATGTCTTGGAATGAACTGCATTGGATTAATGTAAGTTTATTGCTTTAAGCTAAATCATTCTGAAAAATCTTAATAAACTTTAAATAATTAAACTCTAATGTTACTGCAATCCTAAGGGATTATCAAGCCTGTTTGGGAAACTTCAAAGTTTAAGGTCTCAAATAGGAATTTCATTCTTAGTCATTCCTTCTGAAATAATGTTTAAAGGCTTGATCTTTTAAAAAGAATCAAAATTGAAATAAAAATAAAACTCATAATCTTAACACTCAACATGAAAAGGAAACTAGAACAAAATTCTTAAGAGAACAATATAAATCCACTTAGGAAAAGAAAATTAAAATAAACATCTACTCCCTTAAAGTCTCTATAACTGCTGCTAACTCTTCAATCCTCTACTAAGCCTCAAATACTTCTTTCTTCAAAGCCGCAGCTCAACCCATAACATTGTCATAAGCTATACAACGGCTAGTCAAAAGAAGATTTGAATAAACATTTGCCTTCTTAACATATTTTAATTCTTTCTTCAAATGCTTCACCCCTTCTTTTGAAAGGCAAATCTAATTATTTCCCTCAACCCTACATTGCTCCCTCTTTGATCACCTGTCAACTCCATATATCATTTGTTCAACTAGATGTCATCTAATATAGATGAATCAGAGAATACATAAGGTCACAAATAATTCCCAAGAGATGCAATAATTTTATAGCTTAAATCTTAGCAATTGTCTTCTTAGTAGAAACAATAGGAGAGACACATTGGCATCATAAACATGAAATAAATCTCAATGCATAAGAGACCCAAACAGGACCTAATAGAATCATGCATATTCCCCATAATGCTTTTCATTTCTTGCATTAAAATATCAGATTGGAGTTCTCTATATAAATTATGATTTTGATGGATAAACAATGTTGTTTACATCCTTCTAATCACATATAATGTTGTAAATTAATATAAGAATGCATTGATGAAACATGAAACATAATTTAAAATAATGAGCATAAAGCTTTGTAAAGGATAAGGAGACTGGAAACCATTGAGAATAGAACTTAATTCTTAGAAGATAAATACAAATATAAACAATCACAATAATATATTTGAAGATTCAAATCTTTAAGAGAAATAAAAGGAAATAGAACTGCTGATTTGGCTAAAATATCAACAACCGTTTTCAATTCATCAATTCTTTGATAAGCATCGGCTAACTCATCTCCAAGTTTTTGATGCGACCATGGCTTCCATATAAGCCATGGAGTTCCTAGTTAAGAGACATTCCAAATGAGCAATATTACCCCTTGTGCAAAATAAATCTTCCTTTTATTGTTTGATTCTGTCATGAAGAAACTAAATTTTTTTTGCAGTCTTGAAATTTGCATTGTCATCTTTATCCTGAACCTCTTTTGAAGAAGAAGTTGATGAGACCATGACTTCTTTGATGTTTGATTAAATGTTGTCTTGTTTCTAATCTTTTATACATGACAAAGAATAGGAAGTGTCTCTCCACTTCCCAAGCAACCTATTAACTCCATCATTAAATTTCCTAACCATCTCTCTTGATAATAATGACAGTTAGTTAAAACAAAAGATAAGTAGAAGCACATAAAAAATAAAGACACAACATTAAACCCATCAAACTAGAATCATGCATTGTCATATCATGATGTATCTATCTACCTTGAGAAATAAGATGGATGAAATATGATGGTATCCTTTAAATGAGAATTATGATTTTGATTGACATAGGCTTGAAAACTTCTTACTTATTCAATTTCAAATGTTTAAATGTTTCCCTTAATATGAATATGCTCTTTACTTTGATCCCATGTGATGATTATGCTATGGTTTATAAAGGATTAAAGGGAAGAATGGGGAAGTGAATGTTGAACCCTACTTAGGACTCAGTAAAATACTTTTAGGAAACCAACAATGGGTATAAACTAAGGGGGAGAGAGAATTTTATGATAATGTGTGAGACTTGTGAAAGATAAGGGGAGAAAAGAAGTTAGCATAATAGGATCAGTGATATATTTGCTAAACCTTTTTTATTCTTACAAAAGTGGGAGAGAAATGTGAGAAACTTGTGTAAACAAAATGTGGCAAAGTGCAAAAAGGGTCGAACCCCATAGGATCATATAAGTCAACTATTCAAGTAGAGATTATAATTTTAATTACAAGTCTTCAAAGTTTTGTCATCATTAAAAAGGAAGAGATTGTCAAGATTATTATATTATTAAGATTATTATATATAATTTTGATGATAACAAAACTTGTATAATATGATTGCTTAAACTATTAATAATACATATTGATGATACACTTAAAACATATGCATGATCATAACAGTTTAAATCATACTGGCATACAATCATCTTTATTATATTATTATTTCTAATGAGTTTAATCTTAATTATTATATATCCTGAATTATATGATTTGCACCATGTTTATTGAGATATCATATTATGTGCTTGAAAGAAAATGAATATTATCCTTGCTCCACAACATGTGCAAATCATAAGGATAAATATGTTTTGTAAAAATGATATATATTTGAAAACTAACTATATAGCAAGTACAGTAAATTTCTAAGAACAAGATTGCGATCAACTACATCAAACATCTACCACATTCAAAGAAATCAAATTGCTAAAAATATGAAGATCACGAAAGAAGATGAACAAGAAACAGAGGCTTCAAAGATGAGCTACAAGAAACTTGCTTTATCTGTAAAATCTAATGGGAAAACTCCATAGACAAATGCAATGACAAAAACAGTTGAAGACGAAGCCATGATCAAAGAGATGTAATTGTAGACTATCTACTAGCCAAAGTTTGTCTAAAGTAAAGTAAGAAGAAGTAATTCTATCAAGCACTCAGACACATATGGAAAGAAGAAAGACAAAGAAACAATCGCCCGGACAACTATGCACAAAGAGAAGAGACTTTGTCTGACCAACGAAGCTAGATGAAAGGATTCGTCCAAGGATAAGAAGATGTAAAAACAAAGTAAAAGCAACTTCACCTAAGAAAAGATAGAACGATCAAGAATGAAGTATGCAACAAGTTGCAAAGACATACTCCATCAATTGTTTGGACAAATGCAGAACAAGAAAGTCAACTTCATTTATGACATCAAAAATTCATCCATAACTTATTACGGACAAAGTAAAAGATAAAGTGGAAGCAGCATAGTGAACACAGATGAAACTACATAGACAAAGTAACCGCTCAAAAAAAGTTAACTGCACTACATGAATACGAATCTAAAGATGAAGTTGAAATGACACGGTAAGCACAGATGAAGCTGCATAGACAAATTGGACATAACTTACTACAGACAAATCTAAAGATGAAGTGCAAAGCTTAATCTGTCTATGATGAAATCAAGAAGAATTTGTCTAAGATAATCCAGTTCAACTTTATCTGCACTACTAGAGTTCACCTATCGCTTTTTACAAAGGAATGCGGAACGAATGAAGAACACCTTACTTTGTCTAATCAAGCAAGACAAAGGTGAATTTGTCTATAGAACTGTTTGAATTCCTCTATTACTTACTAAAAACAAATCACATTCGTGTAGATTCGACTGACAAACAATTCAAGAGAGACTTTACCTAAATCTTATGATAGAAAAATGCAAAAAGAGACAGGCCGTGATTTTTCCAAGGTTAATTAAATTGTGTGACTTACATCAAAATAGCATCTATGCTCATACGTTTTTAGCATACAAACTTATCTCAGTCACCACTTTCGACAATAAGTGGTTCTACAGGTTTTCCAATTATGTCAAGCCAAAACAAGAAAAGACAATTCAACAACAGCTCATCTTCCTCTCTGTTAAATAATGGTGTTGGTGCAGCTCAAGAAAAATCAGAAGGCATAAACCCCAATGGTTGAAATCACAACGGTCTTCTATATTCAAAGTTGCTCTAATTCTTGCATCAATCCCAACCTTCTCATCTACAACGGTTAGGTTTATGAAGATCTAGTTAAGAAGATAAACTGGACTCTTCATAGGTAGTGAAGGAAAGTTTTTCAAATGTGCTCAACCTTATGCAAATCCTTTCACCCATGGTTAGGAGCTTAAACCTTTAGTTATCTATTCTTGAGCTTCAACCTTCACATTCTTAATAGTCATTTTCTTTACATTATGAGAAGATCCTTTTGTATGACTAGAGATGTAAAAGACCCTATCTTCCTTTGTGCTTCATTGTAATACTTTGTAAATGTATATATATTTTCTGGTTAATCTGAAAACCAAAAAGTTGTTGGTGATCTCTAGAAAACTATTAAGTTTCTTAGTGAGCTTCGAAATCAGTGAGTTTTCTAGTGAGCTCATGAAAACCAAAAGAGTGCTGGCAATCCAGACAAGTATTGGGAACACTAGTTATGCCCCTTAGAGCCAAAATTTAGAAGAGTACTGGGAATACTATATGTATGCCCCTTAGAGCTAAAATCTAGAAAAATATTGGGAGCATTATATTTTATACCCCCTAAAGATGAAATCTAGAAGAATGCTGGGAACAATATTTGTTTTCATTATATGGGATATAGTGGAACCCAAGGCACAATGAGTGTATACTCTTGAAAGAGTGGATGTGGGGATGGGGTTCCCAAACTACTATAAAAATTGCATTATTTGTGTGTATTTGTTGATTAGCTTTATATCCTTCATGCATGTTATGCTTTATTATTTATTTTACAACTTACCACACACAAGCATGAAAAAAGGGACATGGTTCAATAGGGGTTAAGCAATGAATTTTCATAAACCCAATTCACCCCTTCCCTCTTGAGTTAAGTCATACTATGGGACTCTAAACAATTTTTTGAGAGCTAAATGGTCGAATTACAAGTTGAGTTGAGGAGTTATGGAATCATTCTCTATTGAGGTAAGTGAGCTCTTTTCTAATTGACTATAATGCTGGATGGGGATTGCAAATATCCCATATGTTGCGCACAAACATATGTGCATAGATAGAGATAGTGAATATCCCATGATTCTTCTTGGCAATATGTATCGGCATGTATAGTTTATTGGAAAAGAGAGTATCCCAAGAGTCTTATGAGTGTATGAATTGATGAGGGATAATAAATATCTCAGGATTCTTTCTCCGTTATACATGGATGATCGAGGATAGAGATGATCCCATTATTCTTCTTCTAGTTGCGTATTTTGTGAAAGTGTGAAATTGATGTGTGTATTGATGGAATGGGAAACATCCCATAATGAGTTGCATGGGCATATTATGAAATACTAAGTGGGCATAGATAGGACCTGATATGTTTGATGCCTATATAGCATAGTTATAATATGTTGTGCCTGCATAGCATAATTATGATAGACCTAGACTTGGTATGATGTGCCTAGAGGGCACAATTATGGTATGGTGGGCCTAAATGGTTCAATTGTGATATTATATGCCTGAATGACGTAGAAAATTATATTAGGAAATAAGGACTTGAGCCTTCTAAATATGTGCATATGATTGTATTATCATGAATTTATGTATGTTCTCTCAAGTATGAGATGTAAGTGTATTGTTAGAAATTTTGTTATGCTATGGAATTTCTTGTGTAGTGAATACGAATTCTTGGATTTTGTAAAGTGGAATATGTTATTCCACTAAGTTGTTTATTATAGTTTTTATATCATGCCTACTTACTGAGTTCGCCCAAACTCACGCCTTCTTATTCTTATTTTTTTTAATTAGCAGGTTAGGTAAAGAATCCCAACTGTAGATTGGGACTGGTGAGCAAAACTTAAAGATGCCCTTCTTATGGTATAAAGGAATGAGATTAATACCATTATATATTTGAATGATTGTATTTAAAAGATTTCAATTGATGTATATGACATTTATTGGCATATCATAGTAATTTAATTATGAAATTACAAATGGATCTATTTGGTTCAGGTGATGTATATTGTCTTCATGGTTCATTTTTGAGCTGGGTAGTTGTGGGTGTGGGTGTGAGTTTTGTGGTTAGTATTATTGTTTGATTTTATATGATTAAATGTATCTCGGGTGTAGATCCTTATATTTCAGGGTAGACTCTGCCAAATTTTTGACTAACGTTTTCCTTAGAAATGGGAAAAATACAGGGAAAAACATAGGCCCTTAGGTGGAGCGTGACAATAAAGTACCTCCTTAGATCAATGTTGTAGTCCACCAAACTAGTCAGGATATGATCTGAGGTATTATATCCATCTGATATGTATGAAAATTAAGTGAGATTATTGCCAGATCATGAGGTTTGATTGAGCAGTGTGGAAGAGATATAAACTCCCTAGACGAATGTTATAGTCTACCAAACTAGTTAGGATATGGATTAACATGCTGTATAGATGTTGATGTTGTGCCCAATAAATAGTATGTACATTGGGATAGGTGCTAGTACATAATGTAGATTGTTTTTAACTCATGTGCTAGTTGCATCTATTATACTTACGAAGTTTTTACAATTCGCCCCATTATTATTTAATTTTTTCAAAGAATGTCACTCGTGGAGGGCATTAGTTTGTAGTAGATATTGCAGATTGTTATTTCGGAGAATCTCAAAGACATTTGCTATATTTATTTTTTGGATTTATGAGGGATTGTACTTGACATTATTATTAGGATGCATTGTATTGTAATTTTTCCTTTATTTGTAAAGTTTGTTACAGTTGCTTTCATGATTATGCATAATCTCTAGTGCAATAGATTTTAGGAGATTCACCCTTGGATTTAAAAATAGGCCTGGGTCATAACATTTTCTATGCTTTTTTTCTTTCATTTCATTATTTGACATGATTCGAAGTCTTTTCATGATGTTGGTCCTACTTAACCTAACTTGGCAAATTTTCTTATGTAGGCACTTTAGATTTTCTCACATACGTGTTTCCTCAAGTTTTTGCCGTATTTTCGTGGCTTCAAATCTTACAAATATTTACTTATCCTTTACCTTTGCGAAATTCATCTCCTCCATCCCCTGCTTCATGAGAGGGACTTTAATGGTGCTCATGTTATCTCTTTCCTCATTCATGAAGAAGCTACTTGTTGACTCTCCAACTATGTCGTCTTATCCTTTCTTTAATTTTATTATTTAGTGAGTTTCTAGGAGGTTTTCTTTTCTTTCTTTTTTTAAACCCATTCTCGTTTTTCTTTTTGTCCACCAGTTTCATTAGACTTGCATAACATAATTGGGTTGGTTTGATCTTTGGGTTGTGAGCTTAAGGTCGCTTCTTTCACCTTCAGAGAATATCTAAGGTTGCCATTATTTGCAACCTTCAATAAGAGAAGTATTATTCCCCTTTTTCTTCGGCAGGGTATCGCTTACATTGTCTTCAAGAATGTGTGTTCTTTGTTTAACAACCCATGCTAGCTTTTAAATTGGTGTTCATTGAATGAACCTTGGTTCCTTATTGAAATTGCGGGGCATTTTTCTTTGGATGCAAAGATCTCCTTCATCTATTAGGTTGGAGAATAGGGAGATGCCATTGAAAGCATGATTGTTATGGGAGAGAATGATGGCAATATATAGGTGGGTTTTCTGGTATTTTTTCTTGCTTGAAAACGTATGGGAAAGGAGTTTTGGAGTCTTTTGTTTGGTTTTAAGGAGAGGCTTATATGCTCTAGCGAGAAACTGGGGGTATTTTCCTACCTATGAGCTTTTGAACGTAGAGCTTCCATTCTGACATGATGTGGTACTGTAACATATCATGTTTTTATTATGCTTTATTTTGACTGGCCAAATGTGTGAATGGATCCCTATGTAGCATATTTGAGTTATTGACCTTGGAAGTTTGATATCATATTTAATAAACTCTATTTTACTAATAGCAACTCATGTAGCTTGGATGATTAAAGTTATAGTTAATGAGTGGAGAGGTAGAGTTTGATCTGAGTCTTGGTTAAGAATTAGATAAAAAAAAAAATTCACCCTTTTTGGAATGGAGCCCACCAGAAGTATTAAAAACTGAAAAAGGAATGCGTGCATTGTTCTGTTTGTTAAAGTTGTCTCCCTTTTTAAATAGAGTTTTACTGGAATAAGGAAGGTAAAAGGAGAAAATGTAAGGAGAGGATAGAGAGAGGAGATCTGGACGAGAAGAAAGAGGAAGAAAGAAAAAGAAGAATCTGGGAAGTTTGTTAGATTTGATTTTTTCTTGGTAAAAAAGTAGACAATTATTTTTGGGAACTATTTTTATTTAGTCATTTATTTATATATACATCGTTAATGGGTCAATGCATATCAGATAGTGATGGAGTAAAAATATGGGTTTATTAGATGCTTTACATTCTGATTTGAATTATAGGAAATTTAGATTAATGCATTAGCGACTGGACGCATTAATTATGAATTTGATTTATTAGATCATACATGCATCACTAGATTCATGAGAATGGGTGTGTATTTTAATTGTATATGTTAATATGTAAGGGAGAGGAATGGCATGCTGTTGTGGTAGAAATAAAGGGAGACATGGGATGTTTCTGTGATGATTTTTGGGCACAGAAAATGATGAATTAATTTTAGATGAAATGCATGATTTTTCATATGATCAGACCAATTAGAAAAGTATGTTACACGTGTTAATCTAGTGATAGATTTCTATGTTGAGTTGTGGAATGTTGATGCTGAGTATTGCAATGGTAATTATTTACCATTAAAGAAATCAAATCTTATTAGATATACATTTATTAGATACAGTCGACTCCATGGAATGAAATAATGCTTGTGTTATCGAGAGTGGAATTTTCTGAAATAGGAAATTAGAATATAAGTAAAAATTAGATAAAAAAAAATATTTTCAAACAAAATTAATCCAGTGGCTGAAAGCCACTAGAAATCGCTGAAATCGGTGGGATAAAATCCCACCATCTCCTGCCTCTTTGCGCCTAGTAAGAAACGGAAGCCCATGGGCTACTATTTGCCAATGTGCTTGGAAGTATGAAGCCCGAAGAACAGCTAGGTGGACTTGTCATGCAAGGCCTAACATCCACCAATGGGCTGGACTGTGAAGTAGCTAGGCGAGCTTGAGGGTAGAGGCCCAACGTCCACCAGCCGACCTAGCGCCGAATAGAGGCAGGCCAGTGGCGGCTGGCAGGTTGGATACATGGAGTGATAACAGCCGTTGACTTCTTTTTTACGTATTTTCTCACCAGAATATCTGGTTTGGACAAATAAATAGTTAATTGCTATGTTTTATAATATTCTAGATGTATTGAAAGGGTTAGGTGATGCATTTGAAGTTAATTTTATAGTGTTTATGTGGACAACTACATTAAAAGCCAATTTTATTTAATTTAATGACTACTAGTTGATAACTTTTGAGTAACATGCATGTATCTTGAAATATTTTATGGTATACATGATTATTCAAAGCAAATGAGCTTATTATAATTTGCTTGTTTACTAAGTCTTTAACTTATAATTGTTTTTATTATTATTTTTTTAAGATAACGCAAGTAGGTGTGGTTAAAAGAATAGGAAAAAAGACATGAACTTATGTTATATTTAATTTAATTTATGCTATTTTTTGAGATTTTATATTGTGAGATGTGACAAGTTAACTTTAAACTCTTTAAGGGATAACATGTAATTATTTAAAAGAATTTTTATCTCTTTACTATGTGTGATTGGTCTTAGGAAGTTGACTCTTATACCCAAAATTCATCTAAATGTGTTATTTTAGGTCTAGGGTGTCATAGTTATCATGTCAAAGTTCAAAATATAGCTAATGTTTTGAACTTGATTCTTTCAGGGTGTGGTTGAACTTTGAACCTGCAAAAACTTCACAAAAAAAGAAAAGACACTAAAAGCGTCGGTTAGTAAAATTCTTTTATTTTTAGTCTGCCTTCATCATTGGAATTTTTTAGTTGGTTGGTTAAATCTTTGGTTATTTCGGCTAACAATTGGTTCTTGAAGTAGTTATTTGGGCAAATTGTAAAGGTCTAACCTATAGTCCCATTATAATTCTAAGTTCAAGCTTTGTTGTCTAGTGAATGCCATCCATGAGGTGGAATTATGTACCTGTTTAAAGAACAAATGCTGTGTTGTTCAAATGTATGTTTTGTTTCATTTTGAAATGCACATTTTCATAGTACTAAACTTTTGCTTCATTTTAATTTGAAATATAGATTATGCTATTACTAAATATCTTGGTTTTTCATTTCAACTTGAGGAACAAGGAAGAACTACCCCTTCAAATAGATTTGATGGTCCTTCTCTAAGCTAATCTAATCACCCTTATGCTATCCAATCAATGTATCGATTAGGGTCACCATTTTTGTAGTACCTCTATTGCTACAACCATGGGCCAAACAGAAAATACATATGAAAAGTCCAATGTCTTGATGGAAATTATTTTACAATGGACCTAATCAAAACGCAATTCCTATGGCCTATAATGTAAAGTGGTTTGAGTAATGAAAGAAGCAAAATAGGTGCATGTTTCTGAACGACTATATTATTTTTTAAATAAATAGTAAAATGGTCATCAGAATGAATTGACAATAGCATTCTTCAATAGACTATTTGTAGATTCACTAAACACAAAATGCAATAAGGAATGGGGAGTCCCAGTGATTCAAAACATGGAGAATTAGACCCAATTCACACAATAAGGAAAATAGTCAAATACAGACACTAATTTCGTTGCATTTGATCAAAATTTCGCTGCATCTGGTCAGATAGAGCTAAAAAATTTCATTGTATTTGATCAAAATTTCGCTGCATCTGCCTTGTCACATCCAGTCAAATGCAGCCACTTCAATTCACTGCATCCACCTAAAAACAACCACTGAAAATTTTGTTGCATCTGCCTAAACCTGGCCATAAAAATTTCACTGCATTTAAATGCAGTTACTAAAAATTTCGCTATATCTGCCTAAACGCGGCCACTATAAATTTCGCTGCATCTGCCTAAACATAGTCACTGGATGTTTCACTACATCTACCTAAATGCAGTTACTGAATGTTTTACTGCATCTACCTAAACACGGTAATTGAAAATTTCGTTGCATCTACCTATACACAGCCACTAGACATTTTGTTACATCTACCTAAACGCAATAATTATGATACCTGTTCCTGCTATAATAATTATGCAATTATGATACTCATTCCTACTATAATAATTATGCAATTATGAAACTTGTTCCTACTGTAATAATTATGCAATTATGAAACCTGTTCCTGCTATAATAATTATACAATTATGAAACATGTTCTAGAGATAATAAATATGCAATTATGACACTTGTTCCTACTATAATAATTTGATAAACACCAACAACCAAAATCTAAAATGCATCATATAAAGTACAAACCAACAATTAGTATTATAATATGATAATTAGACAAATATGGTAAACAACTTTGTCTAACATCTATCAAAATAAAATACAATGACGAACATCATAATGAGGGTCGCTCACAATTTGAGGCCTCTCAATATGAGCTACAAAAGAAAAATAATATCTAATTCAAGTTAAGAGTCTATCATCTTTGTAACGCCACTCAAGTGTCCCGGCTCCCCTCATTATTAGGCATTGCTATTCATGAGATAATAAACATATGTTATAAATATAGTATGAAAGTAAGCAGAAGAAAATTAACATTTAGTAAATGGGTAATCAAAATTATGTGTCATCAAGGCCATGTTGAAATTGTTGCAAGATACTTGTTTGGTTAGAATGCAAGTGGATGTATAAAAATGTAGCCACGATCATTACATCTTTGAAAACAAATAATGACACATATATAGACAATGCAGGAGTTACTAACTCAAATTTATTTGTATTTATACTCAAGTGTGATATAATCATAAAGGATTTTGATATCATGTATATGATAAAACATGTACCTATGTATATTCATTCTTTTCATGTGTTAACAGGAATATAATGAATCATATGCACCTTGTGGCCAAAATTTTAAAGATTAGTTGAAAGTTTCAACTTAAGGGCTAATGATTAAGGACATCTATATTCAAACTCTACAAAGAGAATGTGAAATGATAATTGTGTGATGTGTGCATTAAAGATAGTAATTTATTGAGTTACCTCTAAATACATCTGGAAAACCCATTTGAGTAGATGTTAGCGACGCAGGTGTAGGAAGATTTATAAGTTGGCCTAACATTGATCTAATCTCCTTTGTCTCATCTTTTAATATGACAATCTCAGATCTGGCATCTGTTAGCTCTTCTTTCATATTCTTAAGCTCTTCTTTAAGGGCAACCGATTTGCTACAAGGCAAAATAAGACTAAACCGACTCTTAATCATCTTTGGTAAGTGTCCTAGGCCCTTAATATATCCAAATTTCTTACCCATGACCTGATCGTATATGTTATCTATTGTCATTGGTGATTATGTAGACTCAGAACTAACTTAAAGGTCTTTCATCTTGTTCTACACTTAAGTAAACAAACATTATTAATCATAGCATATGTTGGTCACAAATAAAAACTTAAGATAAATTCAACCAAAAAGATCTGAGTTATACTCACATAGTCAGCATCTGCCTCTGGAGCTATAAAGCTGTCACCCAACTTACGTGTTCGAGTCTATCTGAAAAGTTTAATACGATCAATATGGTCATCAGGTAACTCATTCTCCTATTGCATAACAAATGAATATTTGAGTTAGATGAAAGGTAAATGCTTCTCAAATTAATTATAGTTGCTAAATGTGTATTGAGCAATGTTGCTTACCATTTCGGCTAGGGCAACCATAAATGACTTTGATCCCATGCAATGTATACACTTCATTTTCTTTCGATTTTCCTTATTTACTGTTGACTTGGGCTTCATTAAAGCAAACAAAGTAAGGTTAAAATCAATACTCCACGATTATGAGAGTTTCATAGAAAATGAATCCATACGATTCATTAGATGGTTATATACCTGATATTTTGGAGTTTGAAAGTAACAGCATAAGAAAGTCCAATTAGGAATCGTTACTCCTTGAGGTGGCAAGTTGATTGGGTCTTTACCTTGATCCCAAAGTTTACAGTAACAATCATAAAGTTCCTTTCTAACTCTCTTATAGCTATACCTAAAGTAGTTATAAATAATGACTCATACTGATTCTTATTCAAGGTCTTTAATATTAAAGTATGACTAAATAAAAACCAACACAATTAGCGGAGCGTAGTACAATCATATGCATGTATAATTAGAATTTAAAAATGAAAGTCGTATTCACGTGTACCTTCAATTCAGTAAGCATAGGTAACTTCTCAAACTCATGTACATCCGACCATTTCTTCTTGTCTACCATGGGTGCTAATGTTCTCACAAGATATCAAATGGTCCTTAGTAATTATATTTTTGACCTTCTGTTGTAGTTGGCCTGCCAGTATTAGGGTCAATCTCAATGGACATTGGACCCATGACTTTCTTCACACTATTGATAAGTGTTCTTAATTGGACCCCATAACCTCCTCTGTAGACCTAGTGAGAATTACAATATAAATGTTAGAAATACAATATATCCATTTATGAAATGTAAAAAAGACATACGTAACGATTCTAATTATGCTACTTAGGATTTTGTGATATATCACTTATGCTTGCCCTTGTTTCTTATGATAAAGAAAAATCTTGAGGTTCTGATCCACTAGTAGTGGTGCCAGAATGACCAACTTGTGGGTGTGGAACTCCCTGTGAAGGTGTAGACCCCTTTGCCCCCTGTGAAGACAGCTGTAAATTTTGTTCTTCATCAAGTAAAGGAGGGTGACCCTGTCCACTACCACTACCATATGGAGCATCTTGTGGTTGTGGGGAACAACCTAGAGGTGTCATCGCTTGTGTATCATGTGAATCATCAACAAGACGAGCAGGCTATGCAAAGCAACCTCACCCTCTACCATGCCTCATTGTCATTATCACTTAAATACAACACATAATAATGAAAAGTGGGTTAGAACTATCATAAAACAAGGTTACAAGTGCTCAAATATAAATAGGGGAGAAATATGCTATAATAAATAATGCATATACAAGTCTATGGTTACCGTGAGATTAACAAAATAACATTGGTGGAGTAACAATGTATACACAAGTCTATAGTTACTGTGAGATCAACAAAATAACAAGTCTATACAAGTTCATCACGAAAAGCTATTAAAACTTACTGTGAGATCAACAAAATAAAATCGGTGTCTCAGTCAAAAATCTTCAGATTCAGTATTCATTTTATCTAAGTCTATAATGTCATGATTTAAATCGTCAGTAGTCATGTCATCTTGTGTGGTGCAAAGAATAGCCTTGTTGAGTTATTCGGGTTGTGGCTCTCTATTTAAATAGTTTATTTCAAGTTGCCCTAAAGTTACCACAATATCATTCATAGATAATTCATCATCTTGAAATGTTGACTCTTCCAAAAGTTCCCTTTCATTTATTGTTGATTTGTTATATTACACTATGAAATATTCCAGAGATGTTGATGGATACAACACTACACTACTTGTCACTGTGATCCTAACTTGGTATCAAACAAATAGAATACTTATTTAGCTTAGGATGTAAGTATAAATGGCTCATTTTGATACCAAAATCTACTAACATTAATGCTTGTGTAATGAGACTCTACCTTGATTCCTATTTTTTTACTGATGTCAAACCATTGGCATTGAAATAACATGACTCTATACCCAAGTATATATGGTATCTCAATAATACTCTGCAGACAACCATAATAATTTGTTTCCTCAGTAGATAGCTTCCCTTGTACAAGAATACCACTATTTTGGGTTTTATGATGCTTGTTACACTCTGCCATGCAGAACCTCACTCCATCCACAATACATTTTGAAGATACTGTTGATTGTTGGCTAAGAGGACCATTTGCTAGAGACCATAGCTCCTCTGAAATTTGATTTGAATTTTGGCTATATATTTGGTTTATCTGTGAAAAGCATTATGAAAATGAGAAGATATATATTATTCCAACGGATTAGTAAATGGAACGACAATTGATTGACTTAGTTGCTTTTGAAACTAATAAGGAAATTGCTCCTCTTGAATTTTTTCAATCTCAATTTCACCATTCTCTTTAAGCTCTTTTTCATGTTCACTATATTCCAAAAAGATGTTAGAAACAAGTAAAATAGTTTATTCTTGTGTTAAAGCTCAATATGAGATAGCGTTTCAAGTGCTCACTAACAGAATTGCACTTACCGAAGATATGGAAGTATTTTTGCACAATTGTATAGAATATACTACTACACCTTGCAAAACTCTTATTGGGATAATTGTGTACAATTCTTTTTAGTCCCAAATGAATGTGCTTGTTGTGTAAATACTGATATGGTTCCCTTTTCAGCTTCATATTGACAGTCCATATTCTGCTTAGCGTGATTAAATTTGGTCTCTACATCTCCAAGATACATTGATAGAAATGTAAGACATTCTTTAACTTTATAAGTCTCTACAATGGATCCCTCAGGATTAGCTCTATTTCCTACATTCCCTTTAAGGCTACCAAGAAACCTGAAAAAAATGGGTTAAATGAGCTACTGTTTAATTAAAAAATGAGGACTTTGATAGTTCTAGGCCTTTTCAATGGGAAACATTCATCTATATTGAACAGGTCCTACAAGGATTGCTTCTCTAGAAAGATGAACACATAAGTATACCATGACATCAAATAATGTTAATGAAAAAATTCTTTTCAATTTGCATAAAATCATGACAATGTCGTTAGAAAGCTACAATAAATCACTTTCTTTTAAGGTCTTCAAGCATAGTTGTTTAAAGAAGTTACCAAACTCGAAAATGAGATTAGATATTTCATTATATAAGAATCTATGCATGCCTATTGGAAGGACATTTTGCAACATCATGTAGTTATCATGTGTATTCAATCCACGTACTATGCCCTCTTTGACATTCACACATCTAGATAAGTTAGCAGCATATCCATCTGGATACTTTACATCCCTTATAAATTCACAAAAGTGCTTTCAGTCAACTAGTGGTAATGTATAACATGCAACAGGTTTCACATAATGATCATTTTCTCTTCAAAGGTGCAATTCCTTTCTAATACCAAATTTCTCCAAATCTCGGCACGCATTATGTGTATCTTTTCTTTTTTTATCAAGGTTAAGCAAGGTTCCCAAAAGGTTATCACAAACATTCTTAGGCAGATGCATTACGTCAAGATTGTGTTAGATAGTAATACTGGACCAATACAGAAGATTTTAGAAGATACTCTTCTTCGTCCAATTCAACTCCTCCTTACCATGTTTTTGCTTCCAATATGTTGATGGGTGCTTACCAAGTACTCTAGTGGACAACACTTGTGGCTGTTGTGGAAGCTCCACCTCAGATAATTCCCTTAGAGTATGTCAGATTTCTGTTTTACCATTAAAATCTCTCTTATTCTTTTTCCAAGCATGATTGGTAGGTAAGAACCGATGATGTCCCATGAAGCATGTTTTAGTTGTATATCTTTCTGAGCTTGCATCCTTGTTACAGCAAGGACATGCAAGATAACCAAAAGTCGACCACATAGAGAGATATCCATATATAGGAAAATTATTGATAATCCATAGCACAGCTGCCTTCATCTGAAAGTATTGTCCTAATAAAGCATCATACGTTTGAACCCCCTGATTCCATAGTTTTAGCAATTCGTCAATTATTGGTTGCATATATACATCAATATCTACACCAGGAGCCTTAGGACCTGGGATCAATAGTGTCATCATGCTAAATGGCTCCTTCAAACACTTCTATGGAGGTAAGTTATATGGAAATAGGATTATAGGCCAAGTACTGTGTGTTGTCCCTATATTACCAAAGGGATTGAAACCGTCACTAGCCAACCCTAGCCTGACATTCTGAGGATCATTAGCAAAAGTCAAATACTGTTTATCAAACTTCTTCCATGCTAAAGAATCCGCAGGATACCGCATGACACCGACCTCATTACATTGCCTCTCCTTGTGCCATACCATTTCGGGTGTTGTCTTCTTTGACCAGAACAATCTTTGTAGTCTAGTAATAAGAGGAAAATAGCATAAAACCTTATGAAGGATCTTCTTCTTATTGGCCCCTTCATCGTATTTCCAACGCGAAGTCCCAAATGTAGGACAATTTCAAAGATTAGCATATTCCTTCTGAAAGAGTACCCAATCATATTGACATACATGTATTGAGGAGTATCCCAAGCCCAGATCCTTTAAAATCTTATTAACACTATAAAAAGAATTAGGAAAAACCTCTCCTTCTGGTAGGACTTCTTTCAGCAATTCTAACAACATGTCAAATGATTTGTTGCCCCATCTATTAATAACCTTCAAATTCAACAACTTGACAAGGAAACTCAGTAGAGAAAACTTCTTACATCCAGGATACAACTCATGCTGTACTTCATGAAGCAATTTGTCATATTGTAAATTAGCTTCACACTGTCCTCCACCATTAGTTGCATTATGTGTTTCCCATGCATTATGCATATCTCTTAAAATCTCTGACATACCAAACTCCTCTTCAAATCTATCGTTTGTTTGTTGCACAATATTTTCTTACCTTAGTCCAACCTCTACCGATTGCTCTCTAGATTCTCCATAATAAAACCAAACTGTATAGTAACATGTCATTTTATTCTTATACAAATGTCGTTCAACCTCCGCATGAGGTTTTAATATTTGATTGTTACTGTACAAGGACAAAAGATTGTTCCATCCGCTTCCATACTTTGCTTTGCATACTTTAAAAACCCTTGGACCTCATTCATATATTTCTCACATAATTTGGTTCGACGATCAAAGATTTATCCATACCTAACATACCATATTTTTTAAGAAATGAAATCTTATTGATGAACATGATCGTTGGAAATAAGCAACTATATAAGAAAAAGTGACTAACCAAAGACATGTAAGAGAAGGGAATCTGGACTAACGAAGGCTTTGGATCATTCATCATGGGATCATGTTGGGACTTTCAGGATGTACAAGTACAAAAGATGGTTCACAAGAATGTAATTCTACAGTATGCATGTAGTAGAACTAAAATGAACAACCAAGAGTCATACACAAATGCCACAATATCTATTGATTATGCTTGTTCTGTTGGTTTGCTCACTTTTATCATTCTCAGGCTACCAAGCTCTTGGAACAAAAGATTGAACAAATGAAAGATACACATACTTCAGGAATCCACATCATGAAAGAGCTTGCTGTTGCAATGGAACACCAAGCTTCCTCAAATATGGAGGAA
>JAYJMB010088776.1:2083-18887 GCA_036873735.1 Pouteria campechiana | reverse complement strand
TTCCTGCTCTTTTAATTCCTGATCTACCTGCCACAAAATACCAAACCTTCCATTTCATATCATAAATCAAATGCATGCTATTCTTAAAGTGAGTCAATTTCTAAAATTTAAATAATACATAAAATGCACAATTCTCTCTGAAAATGAGACAATTTAGGTGGGCTATACCTAGAGAAAATAAAACTAATTTTTAAATTTCATTACCACCGTCCATTACTATCCATGGATCTCGCCTTGTCCATGGACAAGGCCTAAAATGTAAATCAGCTTTTTTCCGGACTCAATTTTTCTTTTTGAAAGTTCATGCGGAAAACCTATCAGAAATAGATGGTTATTAATGTAAGAAACAGTAGTATCATGATCAGAAATTTAAGTGCCAATTGGCCATGCACTATATTTTCATCAAGCCTCAATATACCAAAAGATGAATGGTATGCAATTCGGATGGGTCTATTTAACGAAGCTAGTGATTTTAAAGCCTCTTTTTCCCCACATCGGACACCTCAGCATTTTTAATGTAACATATATTTCAATGATATAATTTGTTTACTGTATAAACTTGATCAACTGGAAACCCAATTAGCTCACACCTATTAAAAATTTATATTAAATTCTATCGAAATTTTCTCTCATTAATCGAATACATAATTTTTATTAAAAAATATAATTAATTAAATACCACGTTTTGCGGGTATAACTGGTGTCTTGCGAGCCAGAGAGAGAGAGAGAGAGTCTGAAAAAGTGAAGGGTCATCGTCAGCAATTTTCACATCCTACATCCCAAGTGACGAAGGAAAAAGAAAAGAAAAGAAAAGAAAAAGATGAAGATGTTGTTCAGCTTAAGCATGGAAGTAACTAGAGGCGTCATCAAGGCACATTGAAGGATAACACTATGCATCATGATATAGTGGACAGAGTGGATTATTGTTCCCGGCATTCTTAGTAGTAGCTACTCTGGATAACCTCTGTCCCTCCTTAACAATGCAGCTACATCATCTGCTCGCCTTAATCATTTCTCCTAGGTTGACGGTGGCATCTCCCAATCCTCAGGCACAGGACCCATGTCGTATATGATCTCTCTGTGACATGACCAAACTAGCTTAATTGCTTCTGGGGTTCCAATCCCAGCAGACAAGGGATCGCCGGCTGGTCCAAACCTGCGGTTAAAACATAATCAATATCTACGTCGTTCTCAACTGCTTACCAAAAACACCATCGTCGAGTCTGGAAACATTAAAAATTCTGGATATTCCCCCCACCCATGACTGGCCTAGTTGTCCTATTTTTTTCTTTCTTGGATCCTACAGGAAAGTGGAAAACCCACAAAGTCTCACGGATTGGAGCACCCTAGTCTTTCGACGAGATTGCAGCATCCTACTCTTCAATAGGTGGGTTAGATGGTCATGAAGAAAAAATAGTGATGATTTGGAAGCAGCCTTGAAAGCTTTTTCAACAGATCCATCACAAAATAACCATACCAGACAACCGATCCATAAGCCAGCATGCAAGGAATAAATGCTGGAGTTCATATCCTGATGGATCAAAATCCCAAAAATGCAAATCAAGCGGAATCTTGCTTACCAATGGTTTTGTGGAGCTCCTGTTGTTCGAGCTCGGATTCCTGCATATGTTGTACCATTTAAAGATCTTCCAAGAACCTCCTGTAAAAGAAAAACTAGATCAATTGTCATTCATCTGACTACCAACAATCTTTGTTGTCCTTTCAGAGCTTTTTTAGGATACAAAGAATAATTTCTGAAGATTTGGAATTAATATGGGAATTAAAAGAAAAAAAAAAAGGAGTTGTGAGTCACAATCCAACAGTAAAATATAAGGCTTCATTTGGATGCATTAGCAATGCAAGTGCATTAGTAATATACTCTTCTCTATACACTTTTGATGCTAATGTGACATCTTAACTACTATAATGACTACTTTTTTATTATTACCTATATTTTTAATAATCTCTTTTTTCACTAAAAATCCTATATTGCTGATATCATCCCTACTTTACTTTTCTAATATACTACCTTTCTTAATACACTATATCCAAATAAACCCTAAATTAATTGACTATCAACATGCAAAGCTATTGAGTCAACATGCTAAATATTAGAATCCAAAGATCCTGCTAATACGACCCAGAAAAAAGAAGAGGTTGAACTTAGTAGTAGAACTTGACAATTGACGTTGAGGTCCTGGGTACATACCTCAAAAAGAGTGACCTAGAGAACAAATTAAAATTACCAGTAGGTGGAAGGCCAACCCAGAAGAAGCTAAACTAGTAAGTTAAGCCATCCCAAAAGGGGGAAAAGGTTTGGATGGTTTGCTCATGTGTAACAAAGACAAAAACTGCAACTTAGGAGTGAGTAACAAAGACAAGACCTGCAACTTAGGAGTGAGTTGACTCAAATTGAATTTTGAAATGGTAGGAAGAAGGCCCATTAGGACATCGTGAGTTGGAATAGCAGTTGCCTTGAGAGAAATTCATGATTTGGAGCCCGTTTGTTCAACATACTTAACAAGATTTACCCACTCTTGGCCCATCAAGAAAATGAGTGAACCATTTGCCATTTGCTGTGCCTGGCACATAGTCACCTGGGGCAAAATGCTGTGCTGTAATCAGACAAGTGCAAGCTTGATACTGAAAATTTCCTCTCACTAGTTTATTTTAGTTCAAGCTCAATGGAAATTCCATTCATTAAAACTAGCATGAAAGGCAATGTGACTGCACAATTGCAAGATTGTAAGTTCAATGTCTGTTAAAACTGCTGAAGTAAAAAGGTTAAGATTAACATCTTTTAAAACTGTTAAAGCAAATAAAATGAACTGTATTTAATATGACAGTTCTAGCACTTGCCTGTAGGAATATGGGATCATTGGAAACCACTGCTGCACTCAAATGTGCATGCATCCTTTCACAAGCATCCAGCACCATATCAAGCTGACCTTGTTTATATTCAGTAACAACCTGAAACAAACAACAGCATGATTTATGCAGAACCAACTGTTTTCAGATCTGCAAATGCAGAACATTTACAAGGAAAAGAAGTCACTACAGACATTCAAATTTCAAGTAGTTAGACATTAAGTTTAAGATAACAAACAATAGAAAATGCAATTTCTATTGTTCACTCTTTTCATTGAAATGAGTAGGATATTTGCTGGACAGAGAAAACCAGGTACTATAATCATCAGTTCTGACGCTACTGGTAAAAGAGATGCACAAGTATAGGCTGTCTATATAAATTAGTGATAGACGAAAAAGTCTTTAATCCAACTCATGGGACATAAGTGACAACTAAAGAACATTAGCTGTGGGAAGGGGAACTAAGCCAGAATCCTGCAACCTTATCTTCTATGTCAGTATCATTTTCTTGAATTTTATAATCAATTAGGATACCATGGCATATCATTCTAATTCTTACAGTAAATACTTGAAAGATATCAATTTTCTAACAATTGTCCCAGAAAGATAACCTAACTAATACATTAACTTTGTTTCTTACCTGGAAAGGGCCAAATATTTCTTTTGTAACAAGCTCAAAATTGTCACCCTTGAGCATTTCATCCAGTGGCACAAAAATGGCAGTTGGCTTCATAGCACCATATATCTCTGGGATAGAATGGTTCTGCAAAGCTTCACCCCCAAAGAGAAGCTTTGACCCTGGAATTTTAAGCAGTCTACTTATATGCTCTAGCATGCTAGCAGTTGTAACCTGGAAAAATTGAGAAAATATGAACTGGGAGTTCCATGAGATCACTATAACGGTCTAACCATGCCTAAATGCTTATCAATGTTTCAGTTGTAAACTGTAGCAGATAGAAGAAAGCAATTATATGCAAATGTCATTCGCATTTGTGTCAAGGGCTTAATAAGCTTACATGCTTCCCACCTGAGTCAATTGGGTATGAATTTGACATTATTATTGAAATTAAATATTTGATTCTTTTGTTACTGGAAAAATATACATATATTATGTGCTACAATAATATGAGAAAGACAAGGAAACATTAGAAGTATTTGCATGCTCAAATATTCTACCCAAGAAAAAGCTTACAAAGGTGGACAAGTTTATCCAGGTATAGAGCTTTTCGCTTGTCATGGGATTTTCCTTTTTCCTTTTCACTGAGCTCTTGGTTTGTATAGTATGGGGATTACCGTACAATACAATACTTTGCATAAATGAAGTATCAACTGTAGTTTCTGTCCACTCAACTCAAAGGAATAAAAAGCAACCTTGGAGTCCTTGAATTATTCTTTCCAACTTAAATGTTATGAATATACTTTTGGTGTGATTCTACTGGAAGAACATCAAACTCCTTAAACCATACAAATAATAATAAAAAAAAAGATTCGAACTTTGAGAATATTCAACCCATATTTCAAGACTGCTAATCTTGAACAGTTCAAAATTCATTTCGGCTATCATACAAATTCATCGCAGCAGGCTCAATCATCTAATTTGAAGGTTGCATGAAACTCCCATAATTTGTAAAAACGAGTGCCTCTGTGCTTCGATGGTGTGGTATCCCAAATGCATTTTCATTCTAGCAGTGAGAAGCATTGAAGCTAATCTCAATGCTTACTTTCCCTCCCTCCCTATTCTCATCTTTTATTATGGAAATCATCCACATGGACTTGATGAAGAATATCAATCTTCTCAATTCTTCACCTCCCTTCTCTTTCTTCATCTTGCAATCTTCATTTTCTTTCTTTTGCCCCTCAATCAACCATTGATGCACATTTCCTCACAAGTTTCTATTCAGAAGCAAAAACAAAAAAAAAAAAAAAAAAAAAAAAAAAAAACGAGGACAAAGTAGCACACTTACAGTCAAAACAGGGCCAATGGTCAAATCTTCCAGCTTCCTTCTCTCAGCAAGGGCTTTCATCTTCAAAAGGAGCTCACTTGAAACCCAGTTCTGCAGAGAAAATATTAAAACATCTTGTAATCATGAAGAACAGAAGCAAAGGAGTAGATACGCTAGCACACAAGAAAAAAGGCCCCCTTAACTACAGACTGGTAAAATATCTAAAGATAAGAAGAAGAAAGGGAGAAAAGCATGCACAAAGTTTCCTCGTGAGCCCTGCAACTTCCTTCTCACTGAACATTTTATCAACAGTTCGGATTGAAGCCATACTTTCTATTACCTATTTTTACATTAGTTACATAGGTAAATTAAATTTGCTCCATTTTAATCCATCTGTTGTATTTGTATATTGGTTACATGAGTAAATTAAATTTGCTCCAGATTGCAAAAGAGGGGACTACCAATGATTCCGTCTTTCACAGATATTTCCTAAATTTCACCTTTCAGAGTGTGTAAAATTGGTAAAGACAAGTCCATAAGCTGAGTAATTATGTACATTTGCAATTGATAATTGCATAAAAATCGACAATGAGATAACCTCATGCATAAAAAGAAGAGATTGCGCAGAGCACTTTTGACCGCTACAGGCATAGGCATCCTGGTCACAGACCCATGCAACATAATCAACCTGCCAATCAAGAAACAAATGAAAAATTAATACAATGCAATGAATGATATAAGTGCCTGAGAATTTTTAAAATGGCTGCTGCATCATGCTGATTTGAAGATTGTTTTGGGGAAACCTTTTGAACATCAGGACCAAGAATTTTCCAATCAAACCCTGCATCTTCCAATTTAATATGCCCTTTCATTTCAACAGCCAACTTCTCTGCTACACGTGAACTTCCAGTAAAAAGTAACATTCTTGGTTTTGCCTGTAGATGATTCCAAATATCAAGTAATCAACAATTGGATGTCATTTGAGTGTTCAATGCAAGAAAAGCAACAAATTAGCAACACGTGCTATTGTTAAGTCACATGTGGGAGGGATCAGATTTGCATATAATAGTACTGTTTTCATAGCTTTGAACAGTTTTTAACCTAACTTTCACTTGTAACTAATCAAGTTAGAATCAAAGATCTTGGAATCATTCAAAAATGCCAGGTTTCAGTTTTCACTTGGGTCAAGGATAAGTAATCATTTCTAATGATAGGTATTGAAAGCTTACAGTCAATTAGATACATGAGTGAACAAATAGAAACACAAAGCTATTGGAGATGTAAAGCATAGCTATGGGAAGCTGAAAAGCGGATACGCACATTGTAGGTTCTCTTTTATGTCCCTATTAATGCAAACTATCCTAGTGACATTTTAGGAAGCTTAAGCTTAAAGCAAAGGACATACACACATAACATGTGCTCCTAATGTTTCTATGAATGCTAACATTTCCAGTGATAATATAGGAAGTTTAAAGTAAAGCTTGGGACCGTAGGAAGGTCAAAACAAATCAGAGACTTAAAGCCATGAAAACAATCATTCAAGTGATAGCTATACCACAGAAAGCTTCAAGCAATGAATCAATCATTTCTAGGGATAGCTGTAGGATGCTTCAAGCAAAGAGTATGCAGACATGCATCGAGCAAAGAACAATTAGTTTCAAAATGCATCAAGCAAAGAACAGCTAGTTTCAAAATAGCCAAATGAGATCAGGAACAAGAATGGGTATAACCTGAGGTTGTAGCTGCACCTAATCTGAAACAATGTTTTGGTAATCAGATGGGAGCAGAAAATTTGACCCAGTTTGACCAGAACCAGTGACTAGCTATTCAGATTTTGCATTAAAATGGTTAATGCCAAAACATGCCTGATCCAGCATGTTGAACCAAGAAGCAATAATGCACTGTAACAACAACAACAACAACTAACACCTCCCCAATCGTGCCCCAGCTTTCTTCCACTCAATCTTCAACTCCATCCCTATCTCAAATCAAAATGGTGCATGCTCCCCACTGGCCACCATTAAGCCGCAAATGATCTCAGAATGAAGTACATCTCAGTGCACATCTCCCGATTCATCTTGGGAAGTCTCTATCAGTAATTATTTCTACATTTCTTTTTGCATATGTTTTCTGTAACAGTGGATATTGTGTCAGGGATTCAACCTGTTGGTTGACTGGCTTGAACCAAGTGAGTGAATTGACCTGTTCAGTTAACAGTTTGGTTCAAACAGATGGCCTCAAAATAATGAAGTAATTGCCAGGTAAAGATTGCACTTCTGAAAGCTTTCCTTATTCTGCCAGCCAAAATGTGGCCTCAAAATATGGAAATAAATAATTGCATCAAGAAAAAGCAGCCAATTTTACCTTTTTGACATATCATCAACACCTCGAGCAGGAGGCATTTTAAACCCAAATGCAAAATTGCACAGATCCAGTAAAAGCAAGATATCGAACTGGAGATTATGAAAGAGATGAACATACTGGAAAATTTTAATTGGTCATGGAAATGGCAATATTGTAATGGACAAGCATTTCACTTGAAAACAAGTTATTGTCACCCACAAAATTTAACAATAAAATAAAATGTGCACAGAATGAACATATTCAACCACTCAAAAGCTATACAGACACATTGTCCAGTAGCAGAATTCATATTTTCTGAGTGAAAATGGTCCAATACATTACATTAAAGAGTACAGACAAAAAATAGTAACATAAATTCTATTTACTTAGTAACATAAATTCTATTTATTAAGGGATGTCAGAACAAATGTTTACAGTTAGCTTAGCATAACTAGATTTAAAAAGCTACATAGTTTCTTTCACGATAAATAGACATAAAAAATCTTGAATATGGAAACTGGCATTTTGTTTCCTGAGAGTTCAGAGTCCAGAGAAGACAAACACAACTCACCTCCAGCAACAGCTTGTTCATTGTGAGTCCATCAGTATTAATAAAGTCAACATCATTCATAGGCAAGCCACAGCTGTGAAGCAACCGAAGCATTTGCTCGATGACAATGCTTACCTATTTCAAAATCTGTGTTAATTATGAATGCATGAAATAAAACAAGATAGACAGGAATGCAAAACTTAAATGACTTGTGATCCAAGAAAACAAAACCTTCGGATAGCCTCACAATTGGCAATGTTTAGAGTCGACTCATGACACATTATTACAGAAGCATATTAGAGTCATAGACAACACACTATTTGTATCAGGGAACAGTACTTTAAAAGAAATTTGGATATTCATATTCTCGAGCACAAATGCAGATTGCTTACATAAGCAGGATTTCAATCCACTTGTCAATTTGATGACATGATATACAATTTAAACATGGTTTATAACTAGCACGATGATAAAATGGGTCATATTTATTCATTGTGACAATTTCATTAATGAACATGCTATGTAACAAGGGATTCCTGACTTGGATGCAAACCAGTATTCCTGATTTTGGCATCACTATAATTACTGCAGATTCAGGATACAGAGATGTATGATATCACCAATATTATTGCTGACAATGGAAAAAATTGCATTGCCTGTTTAGCAAATATCAAGGAAAAATAAGATAATACACAATCTGTATTGGGTATCGTTGAACTGAGGAATAGGATATTATTGGTGATATTATCAATAAAATAAGGGATAACAGGAACAGTGATGCAAACCAAGTATAGCTGTTGCACTGACCTAACACATGAAGTTACCCAGGAGAATATATTATAATTGGAATTAGTAACAGCAATAAATCATTGCAATACCTGGTGACTAAGATATGAAAGGCTTCCAATGCCCAGAACAAAAAACAACCCAAAAGAGTCACATAAAGTTGTTTCTGCAGAAGAACATCTGGCTGGGTCTTCAATGAGTTGCACAGTTCTATGCATTGCCACAAAAGCTGGGAATACAATACCAAGAATTCAAAGGACAGAAATGTCTACTCACCAGCATAAAGCTGTGGTCTGCTGTTTCCAAAATAGGGAGACGTAATATCCACAAGGCATGGGACTTATGTGGTACTGTCTAGCTCATAGAGTTAACCACATCTCCTTCAGGCCATTTGACGAAACCAATGGCAGATAAGTTGTTTTTGGCTATTAAAAAAATGTGCAGCCATCAAACTAGTGCCATGATGACCATAGACAAGCCAGAGGAAGCTTTTGTCAGCTATCACTGCTATCCCCAATTTTGGATTGGCTTGTAATGAGAGAACTTCCCTTGCATTGTTCAGCAGGTCAATTTAGTTTGTTTCTTAGGATTGAACAAATAACAGCATCATCATCATCAGCAATTTGCCACATAATTGAGGTCAGTTCAATGGATCATGTTGCACCATCCTGTCAATCTTCAGTTATGCCCGCAGTAAGCCCAAGCATTTCTATATCTTTTCTAATGACCAATAACCATGTACTTTTCAGCCTTCCTCTAGTTCTCTTATGGCCTTCTACTTTAATATATCCAGTTTTTGGTCTCCATTGTGCATGGACAAACCAGCTAAGTTTAATTTCCCTATCAATTCTGTTCTAAATTTTAGCCTTTTTTATTGTACTGCTCATTCACCTGAAAATTCTCATTTCAGGCTTCTTTAACTGTCCAAAATTCTAATTTATAAAGCATTAACTGATCTTATAGTTATCTTCTAAAACTTCCTTTTTAATTTAACTGGTGGTTGGTGATCGCATAAAATTCATGTAGGATAAAGATATTTCTTCCACATAACTTGAATCCTATATGCAATGCCCTTTTCAATTTCTTCACTTTCCAGAACTATTGATCCTATCTAAAATGATCAATTTTTTAGTATTACTTGATTCCTCATTTTCCTGAACTATTGATCCTAGCTATCTAAAATGATCATTTTGTAATAATACTCGATCAATTGATCTACGGTCTCGAGTAGCTCTTCATTTGTACTTCTATTTTTATAAAACTATATTTTCATTCAATTAATTCTCAAACCTCTAAAACTATGTCATTTGCAAATAACATACACTAAGGAACTTAAATGTCTAATTGCACAAATAAGATGGACACAAAAATCACTATTATTAAAATGGAAGAGCAAAGTTTTGCCGGTTAGAGGGTTATGGGCATTTATATTTTGCCATTCTTAGTCTATTTTTGAGTAATATAGGTTGTGGACCCAGTGACTAATATATTAACACTATCTCATACATGCTTCCCACTAGCTGCCTAATAATCATGAAAGGTGCATTGTCATTTTGTATTGTCTTGCACCTCAATGCTAACTTTGCTACTAATGACAGGTGGTGACTCCTTTCTATGGATGTTTACCCTTGTTGCAAATGCTAAATAGAGATTAGACTTCTCTTAAAGAACCTATAGCGGTAAGTACCATTCGCAAATCCTATAAGATAATGTATCAAAACAGTGAAGTATTTATAACTAGATCCTGTCAGGACTTAGAAAAGTTAATTTCACTCAATCTGTATTAACACATTTATTAACAAATATCAAAGAAGAAGCAGTACAAATAAAACTAAAGAACATATCAGTTTCTGAATCTTGTCAAGATATACCTTACTGTCAACTTTAACAATAGGTTTGTTGCCCATATAAAGTGCCCCCATCAATTGCAATAAAGGAATCTCCAGTGGAAAATTGAATGGAGTGATTACAGCCACCTGCACAAAGAGCCTTCTAAAATGAGTTAAATTCAATGATTTGTAGATTGCAGAAATTAATTAAAACCTTTAAGTTCTTCCAGTGAAATATCATAACTTCTGGTTCCATTCTGCTAGAAGATTCTGTGAGAAATAAACTATTGTAACCTTTTTGTTCTTTAATAAAATTGTCAACTATAGAAAATGTATGATATTAATTAAATGCATCTAAAAGTTTTGCACAGAAATTGTTGGTTCATTAAGCTAACCTGTACCATATTAGAGAAATTGGTTCCATTTGATATCTCATTAAGTTAACTTTCAAATGGGCCCAAAATTGTATATGTTCTTCAAAATTAAGGTGCTACAATACCTTGAGTGATACGTAAAATATTACCGAGAAGAATAACACTTACTGGACCATATGGCCAACGAAAACCTTGACTTTGCTGCCCAAGATAATTTCCAGGCACTCCAAAAGACCTTGCAAGGAAACGGACCTGGATGTTGTAAAAACCAATCAGCAAGAAGATTAGATAATTGGAGAGTGATTATGTGTAATCACAAAAAACCAGTGTCATTTCATCAGTTATAAAGGAAAAGATAAGAAAACAGAACATAGCATGTGAATCGAGAAGGATGCTTGTAGATGTAAGTCGCTATTTCAACATGTTACAAAGTCTAAACAGCTAGGAAGTAGACCAACTGTGTAAGTCTAAAGTGAAATTAGAAGAAGAGACAGAATTTAAAACAATCCATATATGTTCCCTTTTTCGCTTTTCTTTTTTTTTTCTAATACAAAAAGTGCAAATGATATCTTATTTCCTCTTTGGATGATTTTCTTGAGAAGAAAGATTTCTCTGCATAGTCAATTTCAAATCATTAGAACATCGAATCCTGGAAGTTCCTTTTCAGCATACGCAGTTGGAGATCATTTTAGGCAACCAGGATGACAGGGCTTCCTAGATGATGTGAGTGTCCTTACAGCACAGATCCACAGGAATTAATTGCTGAACTCCTTTGGAAATCCATTCCAGTCAGATTTAAGAGCCAGTATCCGTAAGGTAATAGACAAATATTCAGCTTTCACTATAGAATCTTCAAATCCTACAAACCAAAGGAAGCAGTTGGGAAAAACTTGGGGTGGGGAGAAACAAGGTGCCAAAGGTTTCACTTCTTCCAAAAAGTACAAGAACATGCAACAACAATCCAAGCTGAATAAAGAAACTGCTGACGAGAAACAACTGAACATGATATTATCCAAAAGTTAAATGAAGTTACATATGAAGAAGTCCAGGCTTAGCAATCAAAATCTTACGGTTTGAAACATAAACAAGAATAAGCTGGAAAACAAAATTCAGAATATCATAACTAATGATAAAGACATTTACCTGGTCACCAGAAAAATTCTCTAAAAACTTCTGAGAAACATAGACCTCAGCCTGGGCCTGCTGGTAACTTTTTGGAGAAACCCTTTGTATCAATCTTGTGAAGAAATTTGAAACCTGAAAAGAAATGCAAAATATGAAAAAAAGAATTCAAAAATAATTGAAGCACATGCATACTACTAATATTCACTCAAGCTATAAATATTAGAATAATTTTGTAGTTACCTCAGGACGTGAAAGCATATGAGCAGCCTTAGCAGATATGTCACCAAACAAGATATATCTGGCAAACATTATACAGAGAAATGCAGAGTCAAAATGTAACCAAAAGCTGCAAGAATTCTGGCACATTAAACAGTGAAGGAAAAAGCAAACAAACATGAATGCACTTTAAGGATACTTTTTAGTCCAAGATTGATGATACTAAGCAATGTAATATGCATGTGAGCATGTGGTAATGTCACTGTCTTTTAAGAATAAACACAAAACAGTTCCGATGACCAATATTTAGAAGAGCAAAATGTTGACCTACGAATTCTACTTACTATTGCAAATTGGTATATACATGAAAAAGGACATCTTTAAATCCTTTGGACAACTGTAGAAAGGCCTAAACCATCCACATTCCACAAATCAGGGTGCCTACTATGAAGAAAATGACATTGCAAAGGCATTGGATGATTCTTTGAAGAAAAAGAAGGCTGATAGAGCATTATCATCATTTCATGCAACTAAATTAAAGTTGGCAATGATTTAAGTCACTTTATAATTGCAGAAAAAAAAAAAAGAAAAATGAAATTTTGCAAAGATGGCACATTTAAGTCATTTTACATACCAATTCTTACATAAATAAAGCACATAAATTTAAAAATGTAATGAAAAATCGAACCTCTCTTGAGACCTAAGTGGATTGTGAAGGCCATGTTTAGGGCACATGGACAAGCTCTCCACAAATGGCTGCACAGATGAGTATAGGAACAGTGTTAGACGTTCAGAATTAAAAGACTGGAACAAATGGAGAACTGATATATGAATGCAGACTACCATACAACAGGAACCAGTCCATGTGGCAACGCTCTACGAAAAAGAAGATATATGAATCGAAGCAGGAATTGTTGACATTGATGGAATCAAGTTACATACCTTTATTCCCGTTTCAGGCACATCAGCAAGTTTAATAAAGGGCTCACCATTTAATGGATCTACTATAGTACTCCAAGTTGAAGATCCTTTCCACTTACCCTGCACTGAACAGAAACTGCAAATGTTTAATAGCTATTGTAGAATGGCAGATTTCACATTCAATTACAATGCAAAATAATCTGTTAAAATATAGGTAATTATCAGGAGAAGCTATCAACCACCATGAAATATAATCTGTTAATAACTCACAAAGTTCAAGCAAAAGAAGGATGGCCGTGCAGGTAGGCAAGTCCAAGTTGGTTAAAGATCAGGGCACATAACCTTTGCGAAAGAGGAAGAAGAAGAAGGGGCATGTAGCCAAGTGCATTATGGTCCCATCAAAATCAAAATAGGAGGTAACAAGGATGCAATCCAGAGTTTACACCAAAAAGAAGTGGTGCAAAACATCGGAAGGAGTGGTGCCAGTGCATAGTATAGTGTGTCTTAGCAACTAACCAGAGCTTTACCACAACTATCCCACTAGGGTCAGGCACAGCAGGCCTCTAATTATATGGTTCAAAGACACACTGAATTGGATCAACTACTCGTCTCCAGACCAAGTTGTGAATCATCTGAGTCAAATAGAGGATATGAATCATGGCATCATGCTTAACATTTTAATTGCAAATCTAAGCTGATTCAGGCAAGTCAACTCAAACTCATCCCAAGTCTTCAAGCCATGTTTGATTAGGACAACACCTTATGCTCACCTCAATGGTCGAAGACAACTGCTTAGTTGTTTATATCACCATGACAAAAACATTGCATAAATTCATGAACCAAATCACTAATATGCCAATGTTTAGTACATAAACATTGGCTGGCTTTAGAAGGTAAAATTACTCACCTAGGTTCTGTACCTCAGCAGGTTGAGAGCCTGAGATATCTTCAGCAGATACAGTGGCAAATGCAAGTGAGTTTAATGACCTAGCAAGCAGAAAACGCAGATCATCAGAGGCAATAGTTCAGAAGATTTAAAAAGGAGGGCACGACAAACAAATTTAGAAAGCAAAGATCATGCAGATCTTATTTATTTCACATTGTATTCAAACACGGATATTGAATTTACATTATGAAACATAATGTATTCACCATGCGATATAGATAGTTGATTACAAGGTTGCACTAAGCAGCTGTAACTGCAAAATGAGAGAGCTCAAAACCCTATAAATGCGACAAATTCTAAATAGGCTGGCATGTGCATGAACAGAACTTCTATCTCCTGCTGTAATTCAAACTGATGGAAGAATCAGGTATAGGAAAAAGTGGATAAGATATTGAAACGAAGGGTGACACTTCAACTTCACCAAAATGGCTCTTCATGTAATCATAAATAATGGGACGAAAAAGGAATATTTCAGTGAGCTTCAAAACCACATCACTATAGGAGGACTCAAACTTCAACAGACTTGAAACACAGAAAGAAGGAAGAACAAAGGTCGTTTCAACTGATATTTTGCAGGCCATAGATGCAGATGATTCAGGTCCAGATTATTACAGAAAAAATTAATGAAATCAGAAAGCATATCAATCCATCTAAAAGATTTATTTAAAAAAAGGAAAAAAGATACAGCAACCCAGCATAAGCCAGTGAAACAAAGAATCATTCAAGTCGGATGTTGCTAACCCAGTTGCAGAGCCAATCAAACTCAATATTTCTTTCTCGTGCATCACAGTATGCCTTGTAATGAAATAAAACTAAAATAAATTGGGCAAAGAAATTATAAAACCTTTTCAAACGTCCAGTAGGCAAGAACGCAAAAGATGTCCACGAAAAAAGAAATACATACAATATACATCGATAAAGACGTTTTCAAGCTGAATCACAGGCACCCAACAACCACAATCCCAGCAGGAAACAAAAATCGAAGCTGTCAATTTTGGAAGATACGCCAAGCGCGATCCATACTTCCAAAGAAAAAAGCAAACTCATCCAACCAATTGCTCAGACCATCTTCGCCCATGAATCTAAGCAAGTGGTTGTGCATGTTACCAGCCAACTATTCACAAAATTCCCAAATTAAGGAAGCCAACGTCACTCAACCAGCACAACTTTCCGCTCACACCCAAGAGACAGGCCCCCAGATGAAAGGTCACGTCGCATCTACGGTATCAAATGCACGATACGTAGCTCGCATAGGTGAACGGAAGTGAATGGATGACGTTACCTTCAGAAATGTGGATGAAAAAACAGTAATACCTGGAACTAGCGGAGCATGAACTGAGCCCAAGCAAAGCTGTTGCCTGAGCTTTGGATCTGCAAAAACCTAATCTGTGCATGTTTGGATGTCTTTCTGCGTTTCTTCGGAGATCCTAAGAGCAATCAAATCCTCAATTTCTTGGCTTGGCTTATGTTGCTCCTCCGCTCTTTGCCTTGCTCAGGACAGCCGCCACATCGCTGCCCACTTATATTGCGGCGCGTCGCATGCGTTTTTGTGCAAATTGTAAATACGCACTTCGTAGTGACCAAATAGTAAAGCAATCGGATCACAATACGCTAATTAAATGTGCTTGTGTACGAAGAAGAGAGTAAGCATAGCATGCATCCAAACCTCTCTCTCCATTCACAACAAAGACTTCAAATTTTTTTTTCCCTATTCTTCCCGTTATTTCCTTTATATTATCCAATTCATCAGCATTAGATTTATTTATTATTTTGCTAACATTCTTAAACTGATATCATTACCAGTCACTAATCACTACAATTGCAGAGAGAAGCTCATTGCTGGCTTTTTTAATGGTCGCCGATGCTTCGCTAAACCCCCTAATTAAATGGCAATGAAAAGCATCATGGTTGAAAGTTGTTTTTTTTTTTTCTTTTTACCTCTTCAAAACAATAGCATTCATTTATTAAAATGAATTCCAACCAGTGTTATTAAGACCGGATCGGACCGGGGTACTGACACGGGTTCGATTAAGGCCCGTCCGGCCTGATATGGCTGAACCGATTGTTAAAATTTAAAAAAAAAATGAAAAGAAAAACAAGCGCCCCTCTTTGTTTTTGCGTGCGTGACTCTGCCCTAAAACCCGATCCGTCAACTGCGCCGTCTCTCTGTCCGTCTCCCTTTTCGTTTTCTCAAACAGCCGAGTGCCGGCCATCGACGGCGGCAGCGGCGGCGGCACCCGGTCTTAGACAGCTCCGCCGGAACTCGGAAGCCATCTCCCTCTCCCTCTCCCTATAACGCGTCTTGCATTAACGAATCAGGTTTCCACTTTCCAGTGTTTTCCTCTTCCTCCCTGTCCGCCGAAAGCCCTCTCCCCGTCACTCACCTCTCAAAGAGGGTTTCCCACTTTCCCTTCCAGCCGCTGCCATCTGTCAAGTTGGACCTGAGAGTGTTCTTGCACTACCCGCTTCTTTTCTTCGTGTTTGGCAGGGAAGGTAAGTGGCAATTTTGGAGCGCTCCATATCCTTAGCAAGAGATTCCTATTCCTCTCCTTGCCATGAAAATGCGTATGATAGGAGTTTGGTCACGTGGACAAACTTGTTTACAGTAAATTGATTGGCATGAGCTTTTGGACAAAGAAGATTTGTTTGCGAATGAGGGAAAGAAGTGGCAAAATATATATATACATATATATATACGTGTGTGTGGAAAAGTGAGGGAAAAGAGAATATGATGTGATGCATTAAAAAAATAATTAAAAATAAAGTAAACAGAAACATATAGGTTTTTTATATAAAAAGATGATAAATAATAATAATATAAAAAGTTGCAGAAAAGGGGGTCTCTTGCTCGAAATGCAGGGAACCAACTAGTTTGCTGCAAGCGTCTCTCTCTCTCTCTCTCT
>JAYJMB010088775.1:0-11406 GCA_036873735.1 Pouteria campechiana | reverse complement strand
ACCACACGCATCTAATCCAACTCCACCTTTTACATGCAAAAAATGGGATACATGTACAAATTCATCAAACATCAAGCTCTAACCATGTTTAGAGTTAAGGGGCCGTTGAAAACCCCTGCTGACAGTCCACAGAAAAAGCATACTAGCAGGCCTCCAGATAAATGGGACAAGCCCGTGTTGTCATCGGACAGTAAGTAGTCTTCTGTCACACTTTTTGCAAATCAAACCTTCTAAGATTGCCTAGTTGTAAATTAGGTTGGTTATTGATGCATTTTGAAACTAAATCTTACAAATTTAATTATTGTCTATATCGAATTCTGATATCAGACGACGACAGAAATGGATATTATTTTTTTTTTCCAAGTGCTTGTTCCCTTCTTTTAGGTGGTGCAAAGTCCAAACCCGTAGGAATGATTGAATCATCGATGAACCATATAAAAGGGGTTCAATTTTTAATAGCCTTCGGACCCTCGGAAATGGGTTCCATGAAAAATGAATTTCTCTGGTTGAGCAACAACAGCTACCCAACTTCCTTGTCATGCTACTTCTGCAGCTACATGACTTTGCAAAATGCAGATTAAATAAGTTAATTTACAATTAAACAACCTTTAAGGGACTAATTTGCAAAATGTCCTCTTAAACTGTCCACAAATTTTCGTGCGCGAGGATGCATGCGGCCGGATGCACTTGTGGACGAGCAAGCCTCGTAAAAACTGTTTGCCCTTTGCCGTTGTTGTCTCGCTGCTCCCCTCCACTCGCATCTTTTCATACAAAACATTTCTCCATCTATAATTTGTGGAAAATCCGAGCCGTTGATAATGATCAAATCGTCTCATACACCACAATCGATACACTCCAAACCCAATTCTGCCTAGAAATTCGCATGGATAGAACTGCCACTTGGCTATCACAAATGTACGGTGTGCGGCAAGTGAAATTTGCGAGCTGCTACGCTCCGGAGGAGGGCTGCAATGATAAAAGGATAGAATACAGGGGAGCCGGCTGCCAGCAAAAGTGGGCCTAGAATCAAGTGATCCTGGCCGTTGATCGCGTGACAACTTCCCCAAATCGACGGCTGAGCAGACGTGTAGAGATGTTTTCGAAATGGTTTTGCGAGTATAACCGCTTCGCATAGCCCGAGATTGAAGAATGTGGGGTGAATAGATCCTGTTCGTCGAATGGAGGGGAGCAATGGAGAGGATTGTTGGAGTCACAAATCTAACCATGGTTAAAAAGAAGATGCTGGTCGAAGCTGGGACTCCCCCAAGAGCTGTTTCCTGCTGCGTATCTTTTATAGGAGCTTCAGAGAGAGAGAGAGAGAGGAACAGAGCAGAACAGCACTGGATGAGAGGAAAGCAGTTGTAAAGATTCCTTACATGTTTCGGAAATCTTGAGCTTCGAAAAACAAAGATATCTGCATCAGGTTGGCTCCATTTTTTTATTGGTTTCTTCCTTTCGTGACCAGAGCGTATGGAAATTATGCTTGTTTAGTTGCTGCTGCTGCTACCACCTCTCTCTCTCTCTCTCTCTCTCTCTCTCTCTCTCTCTCTCTCTCTCTCTCTCTCTGTTTCAATTTATTTGAGAATTGAATTTCCTTAGCTATCCTCGATTGAGATTCCATCTCCTTTTTTTTTTTTGCTTCCATGCATGGAAGTTGTGAGTTTGTTGCTATTATTTTACTTCCTTCACTTTTTCGTTTTAGTGTTTTTTTTCTCGAGATAAGTTCTTTTAGAAGTTCAGTTGGGCTTCCTATTTTTTTATTCATTTGTAGTAATTCTGTTTAGTTTTCTGAGGATTGCTGCAAGTTTTTTTTAAATGTTTCTTTTCTAGTCATTTTTTATGGAATTTATTTTGGGCCTTATGGTATTCGTTTTTTACTCTTATTCATATGGGCATTATAGAAAATTGAGAATTTCTTAGTTTTTAACTTCACGAGATTTTGTGGGTCGCATGTGGAATTTTGATTAGTTTTTGACTCCCTGTCAGCTCTGTTTCTTGTTTTCTTTTGGTCCTCTTTATTTTTTGCGCTTGGAATATTGCTGGGGTATTTGGAACTCACTTCTAACGAACTCTCTTCTCGGGTGTGAGCTGTCTTTAGAAAAAAAATGGTTTATTTAGTTTTGCAGGGAGTTCTGGATTTTAGATGGGTTTCAAGGATTTTCTTTGGGCAAGGGCTCTGAACTTTCTTGGAATTTCTGAGGCACCTTTCCCTTTTCATTTTTTTAAGGAATTGGATATATTTTTAAAGTTACAAATCTTGAACTGTGTTTCTCTCTCTTTGTTCTTTTTTTTTTTTTTCTTTCTTTCTTTTCTCTCGAGATTATATGCCTTTTTCTTCAGTTTTATTGTGATGATAGCCAGCCGAGTTCTCCTCTGTACTTGAGTCTCTCTTTGGAGATTATAAGCTTTTCTTCGGGTTGTCAACTTTTCGAAGCTAGATTTTGTAATTTTCTTTGATCTTTTACTTTTTCTTGATATCGGTTTCATGGTATGATCTTCTTTAGTTGTACTAACCATTAAAGTTAGCTTCTTTAAGTAGAGATTAAGATTTTTTAATTGCGATTTGCGATCTTCTAGATTATGTCTAGAGCTGTTCATGATTCAAAGCTAAATTCTTTCTTTTCCTTTTCCACCTTTATCTGATTTTCTGAAAGGCAAAGTCTCTATATGGCGATGAATCGCTGCGTTCCTGATTGGAATATGGAGGATGGCTCCAGGACTTTTCCCGAGTTCTTCACAGTTTCAAGCCAGAAGAAGTCCATGGGGTTAGTATCAATTAGCTCTTTTATTTTCACCAATTTGAATTTGTGTTTTTATGAATATTGGGGTCATTTGTTTTTTTCCATTTCCATTTTCTCATTTATTTTTTGTTGGTACGAATATTATTTTCTTTAGCCTTTCCATGTGCTTTTGCTTTCTTCCCTGCTGTTTCATGAATTCATTGCTCTTGATCCTTACAGGCTAGACAATGGGCTTGTAGAGCTTGTATGGCGAAATGGGCAAGTGGTCTTAAACAGCCAAACACAACGAAAGCTAATGCCTAATTCTAATGACTTGAAACAAGTTCATAGACCTGATCAACCATTAAAAGGTAGCGAGTCTTTGGGGAATCCAAGCAATTTGATTCAAGAGGATGAGACGGCCTCATGGCTCCATTATCCACTTGATGAATCACTAGAAAAGGAGTTCTGCTCCGAATTTTTCAGTGAAATGCCAACTGTTGATTCAATCACTGCTGACAAAATGAGCAAGGCGGTGACTCCCGAAGTTGGGAAATATCCAAAATTAGGCACTGCTGAGGATGCAAATGCCTTCATAGTTAGTAGTTCTGCCAGATCGCAACCTCTTGTTAAGCAGCTGAATACTCAAAACATCGTAGAAAATGCAATGCTCCCTCCTAGACCTCAAGTTAACAATCCAGTTCCACAACCGCCTGGTTTGAATGGTGGCAGATATGTGAACTTCTCGCATTTCTCAAGGCCAGTCAAGGGAGATTTGGGCATGCCGAATGGATCATTTGGAGAAAAAGGTCGAGGCAGTGTAAGCCATGGAGAGTTGGGAGAGTCATCTATGATGACAATAGGATCTAGCCACTGCAGCAGCAATCATGTTCAGAATGAGACTGATTTCAGCCGTAGCAGTGGCATGGGTGCGAAGGAAGCTGGAACTTCAAAAGATGATGCACGGAAGCTGTTTCTACACAATGAGAGAGGGCAGATCGACATGCTCGAACCGACTGTTACTTCATCTTCAGGCAGGTCAGGAGGTAGCTTGGGAAGGGTGACCAAAGAAACTATTAGCAACCATAGTCACAAAAGAAAGAGCAGAGATGCTTCAGAGTCTGAATGCCTGAGCGAGGTTAGTAGCTCTTTCATCCCTCTTCCCACTACGATAATGATTATTATTTTTTTCTATTGTTGTCACAAACAGTTACTATTGCTGTCAAAGTTTGCAGGCTAGCCAAGTGTGGGGAATGAAATGAAATTCATGAGATCTTGGCTTGTTAGCTTCAACATATTTGTTCAATTGGTGGGTTGTATCCAGGAGATGAGTCTAGTCAACATTATAGAATATACTGCTTGAAGAAAGGATCATTGTACATTCCTTTCTAGCAATTTAGCCACCAAGTGATTGGAGCAGCCTGATTTGCTGTCCATGGCTGTTGGACCCGATTGATGAGCTCTCCTGTATATAATGATGCATGTCATACCATAGCATGTGGAAGAGTGAGGCCTTTCTTTTCTGTATCTTGAGATAATGGGCATAATCCTGTTTGTCTTGAATTGTTAATTGATAATGAATTGAATGAAAATGTGCAGGAGGCTGAGTATGAATCAGCAGAAGCTAACAGGCCACCTCAGAAATCCACATCTTCCCGGCGAAGTCGTGCAGCTGAGGTTCACAATCTTTCGGAAAGGGTAGGTTTTGGGAACTTGCACATTCATTCCAAATATGGAGCCATGCATTAACTTCTCAGTGTTGCTTTTGTTGATTCAGAGACGGAGAGATAGAATCAATGAAAAAATGAAAGCATTGCAAGAGCTCGTACCTCACTGCAACAAGGTATTGGACTATCTTTTTCATTTTGCTAAGATTACAAATTTTCATTTTGAAGATCTCCTACATTGCTGCATTTGTGGATTAGGTAAATGGTCCATTCTCTGGGCTCTAGGGTGGATGACCAAGTGATGCTTTGATTTCTAATTTTTCAGTCAGATAAAGCATCAATGCTGGATGAGGCAATTGAATACTTGAAACAGCTTCAGATGCAGGTTCAGGTATGAAAACTGCTAATTTGGTAGTTTTATTTTGTCAGCGTTTTTTTGAACACACTACAAATTGTTCCCAAAAAGACATGCCAATTCTCCTTTTCTGAAATTAGTGCAGTTCCCATATCCTGTTCCATTTCAGTTGCACTGCAGATCAGCCTGTTTCTGTTTAATGAAAGCACCTCGATACTTGTTTTAATGTTACAGATTATGTGGATGAGTAGTGGCATGGCACCAATGATGTTTCCAGGCATGCAGCATTATATATCTCGTATGGGGATGGGTATGGGTCATGCTTCTTTGCCTGCAATTCATGGCCCAGTGCAGTTGCCAAGAGTCCCACTGGTTGATCAATCTTTTGCCTCAACTGTTTCACCAAACCAGTCACCAATGTGCCTGTCGCCAATCTTGAACCCCTCTGGTTTTCAAAACCAGTTGCAGAATGCCAGCATTCCTGACTCATATGCACATTACTTTGGCTTCCATCCCATGCAAACAGCAACACAGGTCTACAACACCATCCCTTTTTTCGGTTTTTTTTGGTCTCTCGTCTTGTGAATTTTTTTTCCCTTCTAAGCATTCTTTTGTTGGTTTTCTTGCAGGGGATTAATTTATTTACGTATGGGACTCAGGCAATGCCACAGAGGATGGCCCCACCTAGTACTGGTAGTGGACCTTGCGATGGAGTTCCATCTGACAATATTCAAAATAACAATATGGGTAAAGTTTGGCATGAAATGGTTTTCAAAAATATTCGTTGTACTGACATTCCTGAATATCTGCTTCTGTTGTGTCTATTTGTATGCCGAACTACATTTTTTTTGCAATACAGTCATCTAGCAGACCAGAACTTACCAAGTCTCCCAGAGATTAAAAATGCACATTCATCAATATGAATATTGCAAATAACAACTGTATACAGGAAGCATGGGATGGCTGTTTGATAAATGGTTTTTCTGGCTAGTAAAAGACAACTGAATTGTGTTTGGTTTATGCATTAATTATCTACTGTTTGCTAAAGTCGTTTCAAATTCTTAACAGGTTATAACTAGAATGGTGTCTTTCAATAGTTAACCCGTGATATAGGGATTTACCTTTTGAGTTTTTGGCTGCTAAGGCTTATGTGCTTGGCCATGCCATTGATGACTCAGCTGCAACTTGAGCCATCTAACCTGGCTTGTACCATATGAATTGCTGTTTAATCCACTGCCTAATAGACTCTGGTTACACCTAAACGCCTGCTTTTAAAGGGTAATGTAGATAAAAGACATTTTTCAGCGAGTTCTAAAATCATCTATCAATGTCCATGGGAAAATTATCAGCGTTTGGCCGTTCTTGTAAAATTTTCTGTTATTTTGACATCCTCCTATGCTAGTTGGGTTTTGTATAGGAAAGGCAGTGGTGTGGCTATCTGTATTTTTGCAACAATGAATTCACCTACTGTCGTTTCCTAACTTGAAATTCTGTAACTTTTGGTCTGATCTGATTTCTTCTCTTTCATTTCCTTTTTCCTTTTTTCCTTTTTTTCTATTTCCTCCTCTTACTTCTTCAGACATGGGCCATTTCAATCATGCTCATCTCTCACGATTAGCTGGATTACTGCCTTTTTCTTATATCACAGGTTAGGCCCGTGATAATCCATGGAGGGGATGCTGCTCGTTTGGAACTCTGTGGGAGTGCAGAAATTCTTGGTGTTGCTGCTATGCTGATAAGCGCACCACTGACACTCATTCATGGTGTTGTATTCTCCACTTGCCACGCTGGAGAGGATACTCTTGTGGATCCAGAGGCAAGACGAGTATGTAGATACCAACCAGCACGACAGAGTTCTTATTGTTGTTCTATTTTTTGTACTTAAGAATTTGAGATGTACCTGTTACTCGTGTTGCCAGTCTTCTTGGTTTGGCAATGCGTTTCGAGTCTGTTCTGTCAACTGAAGTTGGCCACCATGGTGATTCTTTGTTTAGAATCCTTGTTAAATTGAGCAACTGTAAAAATACTTAGCTGCTTTATGATACGTTGAGCCATCTAGTTTCTTCAATCATTGCCTTATATCAACTGCTAGTCATTTCTTGGCATAGCATTTGACAACATCTGTGCCATTTATGGGAGAGAAATCATTCTGAATGTTCCAAGTACATCAACCCGTAGGCCTGGAACGGAGAATGGTAATTGTACTCTCTGATGCAGGTACCCTCTAGGAGGAGTATTTTCTCCTATGTTGTTATAGCCTCACATCATAGCATGACGCTGTTTGTGGCTGAGCTGTGACATGACTTTATAGCTTGCCAAAAGAGATGCAGGATGCTACATTTCAACGTCGTGGCAGAGGAGCATTTATGACTATGCGAAAGTGATTCTGGGTCCAATAATTTTGAAAAAACTGATGTTGACATCCATCATGCTCATATTTTACTGTATCAAGGAGCTGCCCCATATTCCTACTTCTGTGGCTGAGAACTAACAGAGAGGTTAATCCACTCAAAAAAATAAAAAGGAAAAGGAAAAGGAAATCTCTCTCACGGCCAAGCGGGACGAATATGAAGAAGATCTAGTGTGCATTAATAGAAGATGAGGAACAGAAAATGGCATAAAAGGCTTGAACATAGCTCTGATAAAATGTTAAAAGAGTTTAATTTAGTTTAAAAATACAGTAGTCAATTAAAAGGCACAGGCCTAAACTCTAGCTAGTGGGGGGAATGAAATCCATCAATTTTGGGTTGCGATTCATACTCCATGATTCTCACTTTTGCGTAAGTAGGCTTAAAAGTAGTCAGAGAATGACTTAAAGTTAGTTCTAGATCCAAGTGATAAAAATACCTTTGGGTGGCTAAACGGCATTTGCAATTTTTGAGCCATTATTTTATTTTATTTTATTTGGTCAGGTCCAAGCAGACCAGTATCTTTAGCATCACCTTTTATTTTAATTCAAAACTTAAATATTATTTGATAAAAGGCTAATAATGATCTCGTTACCCAGTCTTTCCAATTCATTGCAACTGTCTAAATTGAAACACAGCCGACATCGAACCAATGCAAGCACCATGAAACATTGCGCTCTCCTTGATTGTTGCTGGGCATGTTGAACCAAAGCCAATGCCGACATTGCAATTGCGAATATTTTCTTTCTTTCTTTTTTCCGCATTTATTGCGTGGGCATGCTCTGAATATGATGCACAAAACGAATAGGTGGTGAATCTTTGATTTATCAAGACTATCTTCTGGGTCTGAAATGGTTCATGATGATTTTTTCGACTAGAGACTAACAAAATGCTGTTAAGCATTGGCTTTCCATTGGAGTAGTTGCTAGTGGGGCTGAATAGGAGCCCGACATCCCTCATGGGGACTCATTAATATTCTCATGTTTGGATTAGGGACTCACCTCCGTTGACATGATCGTGGGGACATGAACCTGGGCATGTTGTTACTACAAGTTAGGAAATGTGGGTTCCATCAGATTTCTTCCATATTAAGTGCATATTTTAGACATGAAATGGGCCGACAACAGCATCTAGTCATGATAATACAAACATCGTTGCATTATCGTTTTGCCTGCACCTCTTTTCTCTTGCTTTTTCGTGAATCTTTTTATAATAAGACTCTTGCTAACGAACGTGTGATGGATAAAAAAAAAAAGGAAAGAAAGAAAGAAAAGTGACAATTGACTGTTTGTAGGAGTGATGGGACCGTATGGGTTGGGCGGCTTACATAAATCAATCAAAGGGTGTGTAGATATCACATGGATATGCTGTTTCCATTCATTTTAAAACCGTTAGATCTGTTAAAAAGTAGTCAATTATCATATTCCAACATGGGTTTGTGTCTCCTTTTTATTTGGTATTATTGGATGTATTAAGCCTTTCTAATATGGTATCATGTTAGTTCTGAGACATTTATGTCAATTTTGCCCCTTCTTTTTCATTCATGCGTGCCTAAATTTTGTATGGGATTATTTCGATGAAGGTTGCATTTGAAAAGGATATTAGCCACCCCTCTCTTATTCATGTGACATCTAAATTACTTTTAACAATTTTAACTTGTTGTATCATTGTTTCTATTTCTAATATTTAATTATTCATTACTTTTTTGAGAAAAAAACTTATTCTACTGATATTAATGTAGATTTTAGATAATTTAATTTTTTTAATACACTTCTTATCAGATAATCTTGTCCAAGCAAATTTCTTCCATTGGTCAGCAGTTTATTACTCCTTTGTTGACTAATTAATAAGTTTAGGCTCATGTGTCATGGAATTTTGATTTCCTTGTACTGGAGAAGAATTTTGCATTTTAGGCACTTGATTTAGATGGTCTTGTGGGGTTGGTTCGTGAAAGGTTGGCGTGCAAGTTGACAGGATCAAGATAAGAAATAGACATGCCTATTTTTGGCTTTAGAATATCATGTAATGATGGATATCTTTTCAGCCGTTTCATGGAAATTTCACGGATAAATTTGGCAGGAGACCATTAAAGATTCCTTGGTCCACCTCCTTTAGAGGGTAAGAAAATGACGTCAAATGATGAGTCTGGCTTGCTTCTTTCTCTCTTTTGTGCTATGTACTAGTCCTAAGTTAAAAGTTACTTATGATGGTGAATACACGGAAGAAACCACCAAGTTTTGGGCTATTATCCCAAGCTAGGATGTTTGCAAATCAACTTGAGCAAGTAGGACGTCAACATATCCTATTCAAGCCATCTAGCACTGGTATGAGATTCTGGTGATTGGTGGATCAAATTCTCCATTTTCTGTGGCTGAAAGAAAGGTGTCCAGCTAGCCTTACTTTAGTGTTCTCACAGATGTGACCCATCCAGTGGTGGCCAACTAATGAACAGCCAGGATCTCATTCATGAATGGATTCAGAGAATGAATCTTATTCATGGCAGTTCTTCAAAATTATTCGGCCTGGGCAGGTTTTGATCATTATGGACGGGTGAGGGAGAGTTTGTATGGATTGGTGAATGTTTGTAGGCCCCCACTGCAAATCCAGAAACTGATAAAATTTTTAATGGGGACCATTTAAACTTGTGGTAAACAGCTCTCTCTCTCTCTCTCTCTCTCTCTCTCTCTCTCTCTCTCTCTCTCTCTCTCTCTCTCTCCTGATGCTGCAAGCTAGAAAAAGATTGATGTCAAAGGTGGGCCACTTCAACATGGATAATATTCAGTGACCAGATTTTTCAAAAGCTCCTGTTCTATCCAGAAGCCGAAATTCACTGCTGCTATTGGTTACTTTCCATATTCCCATTTCTCTATCCATCATTCTCAGTTGAATTCGATATTCCAGTCCATCTGCACATTTTCTAATACTTATTTCTTTACGCTGTTTTCAAAAAGCAAATAAGGAATCGTATGATCCTTAGTGTTGCACTGAGCACCTTCACTCCCTTAATTAATCTGCATATGCCAGAACCTGGATCAGTGGTTCCAATTTTCAAACTGACGAGGCCTAAAAGAGAAGCAGCCCCTTCAGAGATTAATTTTTCCTTAATCAGAAGACGGTAGCCCTTTGATCATTTACTTCCTTTTAGTTGCATCTGGACCATCAATCTACACCTAGCTGAATAACGATTGTCCCATTTGGGTATTTTTAATTCAAATGCTGGATTAATGATGTGGATCACATGCATGTGGGTGATTCCCATGCCCAGTGCAAATCAAAGAAAAGTATTCCATCATGCCCTGCTTGCTGGGTGCAGAATCATAAGAGTTATTAATAATTAAATAGATGCGGTACTAAGCTGCAATGTGAACCGCAGACATTGACTGATGCTTTTCTTCCCTAATTTTTGGGAATTAACCATAAGCAATCCACTCGCCAACTGTCCACATATGGCTTGTTTTTCTGCTTCCCACTAATCATGCACTGGTTATTGATTTGTGGAATATTCAATTGAGTGTTATTTAGAAAGTCTATGTTTGAAAATTGCAGAGAACAGTTTTTAATCATCATTAGCTTGTTAAATATGTAACACGTGATGGGTTGGCTGTCTCTTTCTGCTTAAATTCCTATTATTTTTCTAACGACCGTTTGGAAGGACCAAATCCTGATTGGCAGATCGTCCACTTGATGTCCTTGAGAGTTAGCTTTTGTGGAAAAGCCACCATTTTTTTGAATCTTTGTTGATTGCTTCCCCTCGACACTTGGTTTTTCATACGTTGACTGGGCATCCCCAACAGTGCGCCTCACTAGACTGCTCCACTACAATGGGCAAGTTGCTACTTAAAGTAGGTCGAGCTTAGACAAAGTCCAGTTAAGCCCTTTAACATGCACTTGACTCACATCCCCATCTTAAGCAGGTTAACCCTATTTGAATGTATTTTGGGTCTAGCTGGGTTGACAGGAGAAGCTCAGTCTTCACTTCTAAACTTTGTTTTGCAAGTTTGAAATTGGAGTTTTCTTATATTAACTTATTTCGATTGAAAATAGAATGCATGCCCATTCTTGCATATACCATACATGCTATGCCTTTAAAGCTATAACCTTTTAACTGTCTTGTAACTTACTGAGGCTGAGTCCAATCTTTGCACTATTATATATTTCGTAATTTTTGTTATTACCATTATATTTGATATAAAAGCTATGCGATAGTGACATTAATCTATAGTTTAAATAACTAATAAGGTCGAGTTTGAATTCTA
>JAYJMB010088774.1:0-18889 GCA_036873735.1 Pouteria campechiana | reverse complement strand
TCGCATTTCGTTTCTTCCTCATTATTTACTATGCCTGATCTGACTTCTTGAGCGCGCTTCTCCGCGACGTTCAAACAGTCCTCTACCATGCCTCGGTGTCATTCTCACCTACATATAACAACCAATAATGAAACGTGTTAGAACTATCATAAAACTAGCGGACAAGTACTCAAATAAAAAAAACTATGATGATATATGGTAAAATAAACACTACACATACAACTCTATGCACTATTATCCAAAGCACATTACGACAAGCTATAAAGACTTACCGTGAGAGTAATAATAAAAACATCGGTTTCTTAGTCAATATCTTCAAATTCAGTATTCATTTTATCTGAGTCTATAGTGTCATGATTTAAATAGCTGTGTTATGTTGTCTTGTGAGGTACAAAGAATGGCCTCATTGAGTTCATTAGAGTATGACTCTCTATTTAAATTGTCTATCTCAACTTGCCCTGAAAATACAATAGTGTCATTCATAGATAACTTATCATCTTGAGTTATCCCCATATTCCCGAAGGGATTGAAACCATCACTAGTCAACCCTAATTTGACATTTCGTAGATCATTAGCAAAAGTTGGGTATTGTTTATCAAATTCCTTCCATGCTAAGGAGTCAGCAGGATGCTGCATGACACCGGGCTTATCACGTCGCATCTTCTTATGCCATACCATTTTGAGTGTCATTTTCTTTGACCAAAATAATCTTTATAATCTAGGGATTAGAGGGAAATAACGTAAAACCTTGCGAGGTATCTTCAACTTGTTGGCCCCTTTGTCGTATTTCTAACGTGAAGTATTACATGTAAGACGATTTTGAGGATTGACATATTCCTTCCAAAATAGAACACAATCATATTTACATGCATGTATTAAGGTGTATCCTGAGCCAAGATCTTTTAAAATCTTATTAGCACTAAAAAATAAATTAGGCACAATTTTTCTTTTTGGTAGGTCTTCTTTCAATAACTATAACAATATGTCAAATAATTTGTTGCTCTATCTATTAATGACCTTCAAATTCAGCAACTTGACAAGGAAACTGAGTAGAGAAACTTCTTACATTTAGGATATAACTCACGTTTGCCTCATAAAGCAATTTATCATATGATAATTTAACTTCACCCTCTCCTCCACCATTAGTTGCATATTGTGCTTTCTATGCATCATGCATGTCTCTTAAAAGCTCTAACATATCAAACTCCTTTTCAAGTATATCCTCTGTTTGGGGCTCACTATTTTCTTATAATAGTCCAAAGTCTATTGGTGGCTCTCCGCATTCTCCATGATGAAACCAAACCTTATAGTGACTCGCCATTCTATACTTGTACAAATATCATCCAACCTCTACAAGAGGTTTTAGTGTTCAATTGTTATATGCTGTACAGGGACAAAAGATTGTTCCATACGCTTTCATACTTTGCTTTGCATACTTTAAAAATTCTTAAACCCCATTCATATATTTCTCGCATAATTTATTTGGTTTATCGATCCAAGATTTATCCATACCTAACATACCATATTTTGTAAGAAATGAAATCTTATTGGTGAATATGATCATTGGAAATAAGTAACTGTATAAGAAAAAGTGATTAATCAAATACAATGCAAGAGAAGGGAACATGGACTAACGAAGGCTTTGGATTATTCATCATGGGATCATGTTGGGACTTTCAAGATGTACAAGTACAAGAGATGGTTCACTGGAATGTAATCTACAGTATGCATGTAGTAGAACTATAATGAACAACCAAGAGTCATACACAAGCGCCACACTGTCCGTTGATTATGCTTGTTCTATTGGTTTGCTCACTTTTATCATTCTTAGGTGACCAAGCTCTTGGAACACAAGATTGAACAAATGAAAGATGCACATACTTTAGAAATCCACATCATGAAAGAGCTTGCTATTGCAATGGAACACCAAGCTTCTTCAAATATGGAGGAACTAAAATTAATGGTAGCTGCTCAAGCAATGGCTGTGAAGAATGTAAGAAATGGGGAAAGTTTTATTACAAAATGCATACACGTTTCTAAGAGAAGTACATGAATGAATTAAATGTGTCATTTGCAGTTCTTGATCACTATAATTTCAAAGGCTAAGCAAGTTCTTCATGAGATCAATCATTCCCTTGATGACCAGAAATGGCTACTGGCTTTGTCGGCATAACAACAAGAGGAGGTACATAAGTTTTTTCTTAAGCAATCTAATGCTTGAACATGCATCATAGATTCTCAAGGTTTTATTTTGATGACATATGATGCTTCCTAGTCTTATCTTGACCAACACTTGAAGTAGATAAACTTTTAAAATAACAAGTTACACATCCCAATCACTTCTTTAGTCCCTTGCAAGATTTGATGGTAATGGTGCTTCTATGATTATCCCCATTCAAAGTTTCATAATATTTCAAGACAATCAACAGTTTCCTAGCAAAAAATACAATATGAATCTGAAGCCAGCTTAATCAACTTAATCATGCACTCAAACAAAGATATACTAGAACATTTCAGACTAACCTGGTGTTTGTTGGAAAAATTGTAGGGACTGCAAAGGACTTTGGTTTCAACACAAGCAATTTCAAAGGCAACAGTTGATTTCTTCAATGACCTTTATTGTCATGCTTCTAAGCTTTCATCAGTTCTTGAAGAAAGGCAGAAAGAAAAGTCCCATCAGTTGAAAGATTTTGAGAAGACAATCTAGGTTAGTTCTAATTTTGAGTGAGACATATACAACTTTTAACTAAGAGTCAAGAAGCTAATACATTCATTGTATTCATGCAGGAGGCATTAGCAAAAGAAGAGAAAGCAACACTTGAAAAGATTATAGCAATGTACATTTTAATGTTATGTAATGACCGACAACAAATTTCATTTTTGGAAGCCTAAAATACAACACAAGCCTGAAATAGAATGCAAGTCGGAGATGCAGGTTCGGAGCCCATTGGTTAAGTTCATAGCTTAGAGAGAGAGAGAGAGAAAGCCAGAGAGAAGGATGAATTAATTGTTAGGGTAAAGAATAATTGAAAAAAAACCTTTTGCCATTACAAATCTTACGGATTAGGAGTTTATGCTTCTTCCTAGTAAAAGGTGATAGAGGAATTTTTGAAGCCTCAGATGGCTAGAGAGGAAGGTGCGGAGTAGGCAGGCTAGTGCTGCCTTGCCTGCTGGCTAGTCGTGCTGAGGGGCATCAGGGCAGCGGTAATGCAATGACGTTCAAGGTGCTGGTGTCTGCCCTAATGCATTGGGAGAGAGGCGGGAGTGGGAAGTCCTTTGGGTGAGAGTGGTTTGGAAATGCAGAGTGGGGCTCCCTTTTTTTAAAACACCATGTATACTGGATGACTTAACCGAAGATGCCTTAAGTTTTTTTAAAAACATCTCATTTTAATGCATAGATGCCGTATGGAACCTGACATTCCCATCAAATCAAAAACTGAAGGTTTTTAAAAACATGTGCTTTAATAATATTTGTGAAATCATTAATTAATCAACTTGATATATTTAGTTTATTTAGTTAATAATACAAAATTCGTAATAAAAATGTATAACAAGGGAGGGATGATATTAGAAAAAAACTTTTTTAAAAAAGAAAAAATATTAAAATAGTCATTAATATATTACAACCATTTATCATAATCTACAATGAATCTATAACCATTTGGGTGCTCAGGCGCCCAAATTGGTGCTTAAACGCCACCACGCTCAATGTAAACACCAGCCCAAACCAGCGAAATGGGCGCTTAAGCACCGCATCTCTTCCCTTGCCCCTTCAAAAATAGGAATCGTTCGTGTTTTACCCTATTCATCCCTCATTCCTCTGGCCACTTTTTTTAAATTTCTTTCTAAATAAATCTATTAAGCCATATATGGTTATTAATCTTATAATATAATGATTTAATATAACCAAACATTATACAATCTTTTTTATGTCATTAAAAATCATATTTTATTTTAAATAATAATATATACTTCAATATATTAAAGTTTATATAGTGTAATTGGGCTTATCAATCTCAAAATAATTTTTAAAATAAATATTTAATAAATTACTATGATTTAAAATACATAAAATTCATGCCTTTGGGTTATTTTATAAATTTTTTATGTAGAAAATTTTAAAAAATACGGGCCAATAGCCATTTTAAAAATGGCCGCATCTAGCCCCTCTCAGATGCAGCTGTTTTGAGATGGCTGCATCTGAGGGGGGCCAAATGTAGCCATTTTCAAAATGGCTGCATCTGGCTCATTTTTTTAAAGTCTTTCTAAACAAATCTATTAAGCAATATATGGTTATTAATCTTATAATATAATAATTTAATCAAATAAATATTATATAATCTTTTTTATGTCATTAAAAATTATATTATATTTTAAATAATAATATATACTTTAATATATTAAATTATATATAATTTAATTGGGCTTATCGTTCTTAAAATATTTTCAAAAATAAATATTTAACAAATTACTATAATTTAAAATACATAAAATACATGCCTTTGGGTTATTTTATAATTTTGTTATATAGAAATTTTTTTAAAAAATATGAGCCAGATTCAACCATTTTGAAAAGGGCCGCATTTGACAAATTTTTAAAAATATCTTTCTAAACAAATCTATTGAGCCATATATGATTATTAATCTTATAATATGATGATTTAATATAAACAAACATTATACAATCTTTTTTATGTTATTAAAAATTATATTTTATTTTAAATAATAATATATACTTCAATATATTAAATTATATATAATGTAATTGGGCTTATCGATCTTAAAATATTTTTAGAATTAAATATTTAATAAATTACTATGATTTAAAATATATAAAACACATGCATTTGAGTTATTTTATAATTTTTTATGTAAAAATTTAAAAAATCCATTTTGAAAATGGCCGTATTTGGCCCTTTTCAGATGCGGCTATTTTCATAACGGCTGCATCTGAGGGGGGACTAGATGCGGACGTTTTCAAATGACTGCATCTGGCCCCTTTTTTATTTTAATTATCCTTATAAACAAATCTATTATGCTATATATAGTTATTAATTTTATAATATAATAATTTTATATAAATATTATTATATAATCTTTTTTATGCCATTAAAAATTATATTTTATTTTAAATAATAATATATACTTCAATATATTAAATTTTATATAGTGTAATTGGGCTTATAGATATCAAAATAATTTCAAAAATAAATATTTAATAAATTACTATGATTTAAAATACATAAAACACATGCATTTGGGTTATTTTATAATTTTTTTATGTTAAGAAAATGGGTCAAATGCAGCCATTTTGAAAATGGCCGCATCTGGTCCTCAGATGTGGCCCTTTTTTTTCAAAATATCTTTATAAATAATCTATTGAGTCATATATTGTTAAAATCATATAATTTAAAATTTTAATATAAATAATAGTATAGAATCCTTTTTATATCACTAAAAAATATATTTTGTTTAAATAATAATATATACTTTAATATATTAAATTATATATAATGTAATTGGGCTTATCGATCTCAAAATGGTTTCAACTTCAAATATTTAACAAATTATTATCTTAAAACACATGTCTTCAATTCATTTTTTTTTAAATATCTTTATAAATAATCTATTAAGCCATATAGGATTTACATATTAATGTTTAATAATTTATTAAAAATATTGATGTAGAATTCTTTTTATATCATTAAAAAACTTATTTTATGTTCATCTAATAATATATTTTTTAACATATTAATTTATATTTAATGTAATGTTGCTTATAGATCTCAAAATGGTTACAACAATAAATATTTAACATATTAATATGATTTAAATAAATAAAATACATCATTTTCATAACTTTTATATTTTATTTTGATTTAACATTTTTCCTGAGCTAGAAGCAGCCAATTGATAAATGGTTGCATCTAATCTAGGCCAAACACAAGCAACATTCAAAGCTCTCCTTAGCCAACTAGAAAATCGCTGCATCTGGTCCAAGCCAGAAGCAACCAACTTGCAATTCGTTGCATTTGAGGGGACCAGATGCAGCCAACTAAAAATGGCTATATCTGCCCCCCTTCAAATGCAACTAATTGAAAATAGTTGCATCTGAGTGGTTGCATTTGGCCCATTCTTGGTATAATGTGAGATGGGGAAGCTGTCACTTATATACTTTGGTTTTTGGAGTTAGAGAGGGGATTATAAGAGTATATTAATTGGGGATACATGTAACGCATTTCATAAAATGTATGTGAAACATCCTGGATAGATCTATTTATAATATGTTTTCACATGTGATTGATTATCTCTTTCTGTAGTTGTGGATGATTGTTTATGCCTTTGATTTATATATGCATTGATTTTGTGTTTATGATCATGATCTTGGAATTGTTATCAATGCTTCTGGAACAAATTTTTAGTTTGCATAAGAAATCTCATGGGCTTGCCCACTAATCCTATGATAGTGATGGGGTAGAGATATCTACAAACGGTAAAACGAAAAAATCAACAAGATCTTTCTTTGAATAAGCTACTCTACTGCTAATGAAAATGGTGAAAGAAATTAAAGGACAGATGGTTTATTTTTCAATTGTTGTCTGGGTTGTGCCCAATCGCTTTTCGAGAATCCTTTGTGAAGGTCCTACAAGATAGAAAAAACGTTAAAGTGAGCCAGGGTTGGTCCCAACGCGGGCACTCCAACGTTCAAGTCAATAAGTGTAACGCCCCATACCCTCACCTTATGCATTTTAACTATCGCATACTAGGGCAGATGCGGGACACTACTATTGCCCTATCATTTTCCCTTAATCCTCACTTTTAGAGTAAATGTCTTATCAAAAATTCGGTAGAGTTTATCATAAATTATATGAATCAAAACTTGTGCATACCATTGTCATATCAATTAAAATCAACACTCAATAATTATAAACAACCTTACTAATCACAACACTCACACCCATACCCGTAGTTCTGCCAAAGACCAAAACTGATCATGATGACAATCTACCTTCCTAGAATAATACAGTTCCTATTATCATAATATAATTAATTTACTATGATATGTCATACATTTGATTATACATTATTCAAAATCATAATTATTACAGAATACAATAATTAGGAAAATTCAATTATACAAATGCAAGGGAATTACAATCCCTAATTCATCATACCGCAAGAAAATATCTTCAATTCTTGCCTCTCAGCCCCAACCCACGGTTGGGATTATTTACCTAACTTGTCAACAAAAAATAGAATAAGAACATGTGAGTCCGGACAACTCAGTAACTAGGCATGATAAAATAAATGATAATTAAATAGAAATAATACATATGTTCTAACTCAGAACATGAATAGAATTTGATAATGCAATCACTTCATACATATATAAATATGAGGCTCACGTCCTCAACAATTCACTATACTACTCTATGCTTTTCAGGTGTATACAATCATAACCATAAGTGTGTGCTCTAGGCACCTCACCTCACATCATTTTTATTATACTATTAGTTTAAATACAAACCACAGAATGCTTCACATTTCATCCTTATACACAGTCATTCACTATCACAATAAGGTCCCCACTAACTCCTCATTCACACATGTACCACAACAAGAATAAACTTGGGATAATCCTTATCCCTAGCATTTATCATTTTATACTTTCACATGCTATAAACATCAATTAATATAACATAAAGGGATATCTACTTCCCTTATTCACCAAGCATTCACATATTGTATCAATTATCAATTTACACACAATAATGAGATATCCTGCATCCCACTCATTTAGACACTCATACACTAGAATATGTATTATTATCCATGACGGCGTGGGATACTTCTATCCCAACAATCACATGCTCATATTAAAATAAACACCAATTAATGTATTCAAGGGATATTCGCTATTCCCAACAGTCATTTCTTCACACAGTTCAACAAATATCAATTTTTAACTAAATACGGGATATTCAATATTCCCATCATGCATACGTGCTCGGATACCATCAATGAGATAACTATTATCCCCATACATTCATTCAAACAAAACAAGGGCACCTACTTACCTCATGAAGAAACAATGTAACAATCCCCATCCGTCCTTTGACTACTATCCCTACTCACATGAACCTACACAGAATTATTCGATTTACATATAACAATATCATTCATTTATAAAAGCAAAATTCATTAATTTATATTAAACCAATGAATTAAACCATCAATCCATCCACTCTGAAGTCTATTTATTCTTCGAGTGCATCACTGCACTCTAACATGAATCACAATGTCCTTTTAACCTGTATTCCTCTTTGATAATTTTCTAATCATGCATTTCCTATATTGAATACATTGAATTAATGTCTCTTTATCACAAAAAATCTTCTTTCCTTACAACATTCACCTTGTATTTAATATGATTAACACTTAAAATAGCTTTACAACAACTCAATGAAGCTTTTAATTTAATTAATTCATGGCTTGCATAGTCCATATAGAAAAACTCCAATTAGGTCATGGCCCAAGGTCAAGTTTTTAAGTTCCAAAAAATCTAGGCAAGACCCAAAGTTAATCATCTCCCCCCATGTAAATTTCATCTAAATCACAAAATTTTCCAATTTTTACTATTCATAAAAATCTTAATTTAGCATAATTTATAATCTTTCATGCCAATTTCAGTTTGAAACACCACAATCAGGGAATTAAATATTTTTCCCATGATTTTAACCACGAGACTTCATAATCTTTCCCAAAATTTACTATTCACAGTTAGCTTGAAACCCTAGTATGACAAAATTCATAAAATTAGATATTTTTGAATTTGAGCATGGCTTCTTGCCTTACATAAGAATCTGAACCCACTTCTATAAGAACCCACCATGAATCTCATAAATCTAAATTTCCATCTCCTTTTCGTCACTTAAATGGCTAAAACCCATCTCTATGCACATGCTTGGATGCTTGGTCAGCTAAATCACCTTCTGTTCTAACAAAAATGGCAAGGATTTGGCATAAACGGGATTAGGTCATGGGGAGAAAGAAAACTGGATGGATAAGGGAAGAATGGAACGAAAAATGGATTAAAAGTCGGCGGACTGACTTTTATTATCGGCCCACATCGCTGGGTCAATTTCCACGCCGTGGCATGGAATTCGCTGGATGCCACTGCCTGGCCACCATTTCAATTCGACACCATGACGTCAATTTAACTATCCCCTTTTTGTGTTGATTTTTCTCCCCCTTTGCTATATATACTTTCCACTTTCATTTACCGTTTTCATATGCTTTTAATCATCATTCTCTACATGAAAATAATATAGAATATACTATAATTTTGCCTCAATTAACTTGGAATCAAGTCATATAACCATGCACTCATGCTTTAACTCATACACTTACATTTCACTTATGTGAAACTCATACACACTTGGATTATTTCATTTCAAAGCAAATTTCTTTACTTCAATTGATCACTAAAATTTTTCTCCCCCTATTTTTCAACACCTCAGGTATTACAGTAAGAAGCCTTAGTAAGGGTGTAAATAATAGAGAGAGAGCTTGTGTGAAAGTTTGCATACTTGGTATGTTTATAATTGTGCAAGAGGGATATATGCAATTTGTACACAGATGGGATAAATATTCCTATTTAGAGGAGGATTTAGGAAGAATACACATGCCTGATTCTTTTAGGAGTCCCCTTTGCGGAATGGTTCCAAAGTCTTGAGGAACCATATTATGATTGGAATAAGTTTTTCATTAGAATAGGAATCTAACGTGGTGTGGTGCCAGCTAGATGATGGATAACTAGTGTTAAAGTTCCATAACAACAGTCCCCCTCGAAAAGACATGGTAGAACCTGTCTTGCCATTTCGCTCAATATTTTGTACCTACTTTTATTAGGTTTAATTTACAAAGATTTGGTACTTTTGTTTGGATGATGCTTCTACTATAGGATTTGCTTGATGCCTCCATAGATCCATTGTCTATACATACATATATACATATACACACACGCACACACACACATATGTATATTCTTTGTGCCAACTCCTCTTGCGGATCAGCTTGACGCGTACATAGATCCATTGTGCCAACGCCTATTGCGAATCAACTTGATGCTTCTGCGGATGTACTTTCCTAAACTCATGCATGAATTTTGTAGATCCACATACATGGTTTTTGCTGATCTGCTTTCCCTAGTGCCAGTGATTGCCTGCCTCTTTCCAAATTTGGAGCTAGGTGAAATGCTTCCAAAAACCTTTCTTATTTAAGGGTCGAGTTATGGTTTTCTTTTTCACACTTCCGGAAGTCTTTTCTATTGCAAGTTCAGGTTCCGCTTTCTTTTTCATGCATCCAGAATCCCTTCCTATTTCAGGTTTGGGTTTTGATTTATGATTTTCCTTCATTAATTCTTTGAATCCTTTCTTATTTTAGGTTTAGGTTCCAATCTTAATTGTTGATTTCCTGGATTCTCTTACTATTTTAGGTTTGAGTTTTAGTCTTCATATTTGGTTCCTTGGGATCCCTTCCAATTTCAGGTCTAGGCCTCGGTCTTTATATTTAGTTTTCCAGGATCCTTTCCAATTTCAGGTTCAGGTCCTGATCTTTATGGTAACTTGTAATTTTAGAAGTATCAGATTTGCTTTTGATGATAACTTGCAATATTAGAAATACCAGATCTCCTTTTTGTGGTGTCCTGTAAATTTAGAATCACTAGATCCTTTCTCCGCACTACAAACAATGCTTCCAAGTCTGCGACATTGGTCGAGTTGAGTTAAAGCTGCATAAGTGCTTTCCTGTGAAAAGTTGGATGCTTTATGAGGAACCGTGGAGGAATTGGACCCCACTTATCATGTTATGGTTCCGTCTTCTAGAATAGTGGCATCCATCCAAAGCTTTGTGGGATCATCCGAGAGGATCTTGAGATGGGGCATGATGCTTCACTAATCCAACCTAACGCATTGCCAACCTCTTTAGGAAGCGATTCTGAAAAGTCTATTTAGTGAAAAATATGAAAAAGTAATTTTAGTATAATATGAGTTGCATAGGATCCAGGTGGAAAGTGAGATCCATCTTTAGGATGGGAGTTGAGTATTCATCACATCTCGTCCTTGTTAATAGTTACAGAATCAGCATAAGATTTTCCCATCTTTGCTTGGCGATTTGAAATCAAACTTTGTTTTGATGGTTTGGAACCACATTTTCCCCCTTCTAAGAGACATAGACTTTGTGGAACCGGACACTACACTGTGGTGTTGAAGCAAAGGTTGCTGGGAGAAGCGTGAAGGCCTAAAACTCATTCATTGACCATGATATGTGGAAAGAAAGCATTTATTGTATATTTGACCATGATATAATGTAACGCCCTGCCCTGGTACCTATGTATCTTACCATTTTCCTTTAATTTTTTCATTTTTAAGAGGAATATTCTTCCAAAAATTTGGCAAAGTCTACCTTGAATTATATAGATTTAAACCTATATATTCTTTATAATTATAAAGCAATAATATAAACCATACAACATATATCCACAATAGCCTAACTCACCTATAGCTGCATGCCCAAGATCGAAACTGAATCATGATAATTGTTTGGGCGGTTCCCAAATGGAATGCTGATGCAGTTTTCGAGATCTTCCCTCCTTGATTCTTGCAAGACTAGAACACTGATCAGAGAACGCTGGGGGTGTTCCCGGCATGAACACTCTGATGCTCAAGTTAGTATACTGGACTTTTAGAGGGAGAAAGGAATAAGAGCGAGTGATCTGCCCCAGGGATGCATACCTGGTCCGTATTTATAGATGAGCAGGGTGCGCAGTCGGGAGTCTTGCGAGTCTATACGTAGGGTGAACTAAGAAGTTTACTTAAGAGAGGGATCTTTAGGGATGTCCATCCTGACTTTGGATTTCGCAAGATTAGGAGAGATCCCAAGTGTAGTAGTCTGACGTGGCGAGTTGCCAGCTCGACAGCTAATACATGTTAGAGTTCCCTAACACTAGTCCTCCCCTTTTGAGAGGGCACGGAGTGTCCTCTTTCTTGAGTTCCATGCACGAGTTTTTCGCAAAAATATGCATCTTTCCGCGTATTTGTCTAATGGTGGGATTAAAAAGACTTTGGCGGGTCCATTTCTAATGCACGAATTTGCTTCTCAAAATTGATCTTGCTGCTAGGGACTCTTAATAAGGATTTTTTGAATCTATTCTGGAACTGGAGTACTGAATTCCGGAAGCGTTTGGATTCGTGCCTTTGGAGGGCATTTTTGAATTTCGAAGGTAACTGCCCTTATGCCGGTTGCTCTTCCTTGCCCACGTGGTGGAGCCATAAATGCGATTTGATTTAACGATGGCTGGTTTCCAATTTTTGTGAGAAACCAGCCTGTTCCTCTTCTGGTTTGCCTGTCCGTTTTCTGGTTTCCCACAAAACCCTAGGCGATTTTGTGGGAGGCGTTTATTTAAGACGCCGTTTGCAAAGACAAGGTTGGTCATTTTCTTTGTTGGGGTAATCATTTTTTCCCCTTCTCCTTTGTCTTCTTCATCTTATACTCTTTTTTGTTTCTTTAATGGCTATCGAAAAGTCTTTTCCCCGAGTTTCTGAGGCTATTATAGTGGCCTTTAGGCTTTACCCTCTTCCCTCCACTATGAGCTGGGAATTTCCAGACTCTTCTGCCCTTCCGTGGCATCCGTGGGAGGGTTATGTGTCTGTCTCCTTGGGTTCGCTCAAGGCAGGTTTTCGCTTAGATCATTGCCATTTTGTTTCTTCCCTTCTTCGCAGCTACAACATTTCTCTGGGTCAATTGGTCCCGAATAGTTGGCGTTACGTTATATCTTTTTGTCGCTGGGTTCATCAGCTTGAAGAGATTTCTGTTTTTTCTTTCGAAATGTTTTCTTCTATCTTTAATTTGAGTAAAGCTCCCCATTCCCCTTACTATATTTTCTTCCTCGTACTCCTTGGCGCAAGCTCTTTGCTCGCATCACTGATCCTGATGACGAGTGGAAAAGTCATTGGGCATAAGTATAGTGGAGATCTTTCTTTTCCCTCGATTTGGACGACCAACCCGGTCTGTCCCTCTGGTGTCTTTTCTCCTTTGGAGCGGTTTAGCTTATATCTTATTAGGTATCGGTTAATGACTATCGGTACCCTTTCTGTATCGATAGCGAATTATCCGTGTGGCTTCCCAGGTCAGGAGGTTGTCGCTCCTGAACCTATTTCTTCCTTGACTTCTCTGCCCTCTTTGTTCCCTTACCTTAGGTATACCATTGAGTAAGAGTATGACCTCCTTCCCTGGTCTAGCAGTGGTCGGTCTTGAGGGGCACCGACCCCAGTGATTTCTGGGCTCCTGGCCCCGCTGAAGCGGAACCATCTCGGAGGAAGAGGGTTAAGGCCGTAGCTCGGAGGCGAAGAGGGGATACATCCCTTTCGTCCGCTTCTTCTGTTTCTCGCCGTAATTCTCCCAGAACTCCTGGAGAGGTACAAGCGAATCCATCCGATCCTTCGGAGCTGTTAGGAAGGCAGTCGGAGGAGGAGATTGCGGGGCCCTCGGACCGGCTAAGACCGCTTAATGTTGCAAGTTCTCTTAGTGCGGGTCCTTTTCCCGTGTCCTTCGAGAGAGTCTCTCTCGTCCATCCTCTGAGGAACCCTTCCCTCCAGGCAAGACCGTCCTTCTCGTCTCGGAATCCTTTTCTGCTCCATCTATGGCCATAGTGCCCTTTGTGTCTAGCACTATATCGACGAGTGCTTTCGATTCTTTTCCTGCTTCTGTTAATTCCCAATCCGTGTCTCTGGCTCCCTTATTAGTTTCGGCGGCTCTCCTTGATCCCGTGCCACTGACTTCTGCTGCGATGGCTCTGACTATTTCGAGCGCATTTGTTACGGTAGATGCAACTTCTGTCATTTCGGAACCGATTTCCTCACCCAAGGCGGCTATATTTATGCCTGTTTCCTCTGCGTTGGCATCGATGTCTTCGGGTGCGGTTGCAGGATCAAAGCCTTCTTCCTCTTTTGCTGGTAAGGATTCTCCCTTTTTTTTTTGGTGGACCTTTATTCGTCTTCTTTTTTGTTCGTGTAGGCTTATTTTCGTCCGATCGTTTGGCTCGTGCAAGAAGCGCCTGTATGCCGGTCCGACCTTGGCTCCGTTCGCTCAGCGTCTTCGTGATGAGGCTTCTAGCACTAGTGGCCTTGTTTTCGGTCTAGGTGATGCTTCTTCTCAAGAGATGGCAGCTCCGGCGAGTTGGGTGTCTTCTCAGCCTTCAATGCCTGTTAGTGTGGCTCCTAGGGTGGCGGGGTCGATTACTTCTCTGTTAGAGAATCCTCGGCTGGCTGCCACCTTTGTTACCAAGCTAGCCTGCTCTGCGGACCGGTCTCGGTATCTGGACATGCCATGGGAGGATCTTCTCGAGGAGTTCTCCTTGGGAGTGATTCGCCACTCTATAGAGCGGCAAAGCTTCATCAATCAGATGCGGCTTGCCATGCAGCAACTTTGCCTTACTCGCGACGAATTGTGGATCTGGACCGAATGCTTGGAGGAGGCGGAAGAAGAAGTGGACTACTGGCGTCGGGAACACTGGTTTTTAAAGAATGATCGGGATCAGATGATTATGAAAGCTATAGCTTTGAAGGAGGATCTAGAAGAGGAAAAAAATCACTTTCGAGACTTGGAGGAGACTGCCTCTGCTCTTTGGGCTAATGAAGATCTTCTAAGAGCGGAATGTGCGGCTGCAGAGTCGAGGTTGTGGCAGGCGGAGGCTGCTCTGTCTCAACTGCGGATTGATCGTGACCGTGCGTTTTCTGTATCTGAGTCCAAGGAGAGGCGTCTCGCTCGCGTTCAAGCTGAGTCTGCCGAACAGGAGAAGGAGCTCCGCGAACGGGTGGCCACTTTAGAAGGTAGAGAGGCGGCTTTGCATCAGGAGATTGCATCGTTGAAGAAAGGGCATGTTACCGCTCTTTCTCAGGTTCGCCAACAGCGGCTGGAACAGTTAGTTGAGGAACCTGAGTGTTAGAAATTGCTCCTTCAACATGTAGTGGATTGTTGTAAGAAATCATTTAAGTCCTGTAAAAAGAAGGTAGCTAGGAAATTCCCTGGTCTTGACTTAGATGATATTTTTCAAGATGGGGAGGATATGTAATCTTTTTTGGCCATTTTGCTAAGTGAAATACAATTTTAGCTATTCTCTTAGCGATTTTGTGTACGAAATCTTTCTCAAGTGTGATTGTTTCTAAGGTTGAGAGGTTCCATCTTACGGAGGCTTTTCCTCGTCGGTTCTATTTCCGTAGGAATGATGGTCGTCGGACTCTTCATCTGAGGGTTGGCAGTTCTGTTTCTGTGGAACCTCTTTCCCTTTCGGTTTCGTGTCTGTGGAGCCGATGGCTGTCATACCCTTTCTGGGGTTTGGCGGTTTTGTTTCTGCGGAACCTCTTTCGCTACGGTTCTGTGTCTACGGAGTCGATGGCCCTATAACCCGTTCTGGGGTTTGGGGGTTCCATTTTTACAAAACTTCTTTTGCTACGGTTCCGTGGCTGCGGAGCCGATGGACCTCTAACCCGTTCTGGGGTTCGACGGTTCAGTTTCTATGGAACCTCTTTTGCTACGGTTCTGTGTCTGCAAAGCCGATGGCCCTATAACCCATTCTGGGGTTTGGCGGTTCCGTTTCTGCGGAACTTCTTTCGCTTCGGTCCAGTTTCTGCAGGACCGATGGCCCTATAACCCGTTATGGGGTTCGGCGGTTCCGTTTCTACGGAACTTCTTTCGCTTCGGTCTCGTTTCTGTAGGACCGATGGCCTTATAACCCGTTCTAGGGTTTGGCGGTTCCGTTTCTACGAAACTTCTTTCACATCGGTTCCATATCTACGGAGCCGATGGCCCTATAACTTATTCTGGGGTTTTGCGGTTCCGTTTCTACGGAACTTCTTTCGCATCGGTTCCGTATCTGCGGAGCTGATGATCCTATAACCCGTTCTGGGGTTTGACGGTTTCGTTTCTACGGAACTTCTTTTACTTCGATCCCATTTCTGCAGGACCGATGGCCCTATAACCCCTTCTGGGGTTTTGGTGGTTCTGTTTCTACGGAACCTCGTTCCCTTTGGTTCCGTTTCTGCTGAGCCAATGGTCGACAAACTTTTTTTTGAGAAACTAGCTTGTATGATTTATTGTTTTGGATAAAAGGAGGAGTCCTCTTCGTATAGAAAGGAAAAAAAACCCTAAAAGATATTATTGGCAATTCTCTACTGATAGTACCTCCTCAGATGTTCAACATTCCAGGTTCGTGGGATGTCTTTTCCATTGAGTCTTTGCAGTCGGTAGGACCCATTTTCTATTGCTTCCTTAACTCTGTATGGTCCTTCCCAGGAAGGTGCAAGTTTTTCCTTTGTATGGATGGGGTTGTTTACCGAAGCTTCTCGAAGGACTAGGTCTCCTTCCTTGAAACTTCTTTGTCTGACCCTTTGGTCATAGTATTGTTTGACTTATGTCTGTTGCCTTGCGATTCTGACTTGAGCATTGATCCTTGTTTCTTCCAATAGGTCTAGATTAGCTTCCAGCGCCTCTTTGTTGGTTTGTAGGTCGAAGTTGCCTAGTATTTGGAGTTCTACGGGTATCACGGCCTCAGATCCGTATGTCAACATGAATGGAGTTTCGCCCGTGGATCTTTTAGGTGTCGTCCTTAGGGCTCACATTAGTCTTGGTAGCTCTTGGTACCAACTAATTCCGGAGCCTTCTATCTTTTTCCTTAGGCCTGTAACAATGCTCTTATTTGTGGCTTTTGCTAGCCCATTTGTCTGAGGGTGTGCTATTGAGGAAAATTTCTGCTGGATTCCATGTGTTTTGCAGAAGAATTTGAATGGTTTGCTTCCAAATTGGGTTCCATTATCGGTGATAAGTATTCCGGGAACCCCAAATCTGCACATGATGTTTCCCATTAGGAAGTCTGTTGCTTATTTTATGGAGATGGACCTGGTGGCTTTGGCCTCTGCCCACTTCGTAAAGTAATCAACGACGACGAATATGTATTTCTTTCTTCCTACTGCCGGTGGGAAGGGGCCCAGGATGTCCATCCCCCACTGATAGAAGGGCCAGGGGGTGCTAATGGTGCATAGTTTTGTTGCTGGAAGATGGGGAATGCTCGCGTGCTTTTGGCAATTTTTGCATTTTCTCACGTATTCCTTTGAATCTTCTGCCATGGTTGGCGAGTAGTATCCCTGTCTTACTGTCTTAAAGGCCAGGGTCTTTGTGCCTATATGGTTTGAGCATTCCCCCTCATGTATCATCTTCAGGATTTCTTGGCCTTGTTTATTGGAGATACACCGAAGGTAAGGGTGTGAGTGCCCTTTTCTGTACAAATTGTTATCCAGATACACAAATTTGGCAGCGAAGCGCATCAGCTTTTTGGCCTCGAGTGGATCTGTTGGCTTTTCTCCTTTTCTTAGGTAAGCGTGGATGGGGTCCATCCAGGATGCCTCTGAGTCTTCTACTGTCATTTCTTCAGCCTCCGATATGCTTGGTTCTGTGAGATGTTCGATCAATATGCTTCTCTGGGGGAAGAAACAAGTTGCTATGATTAGTTTTGACAACACATTGGCATGCTCGTTCTTCTCCCTTGGCACTTGAAGGACTTTGGTGTTGCGGATCCGTTCCATTGCAATTTTGGATGCGGAGAGGTATTGTTCCATCAACGGTTCCTTAGCTTCATATTCTTCGGAAAGTTGCTTCACAACAAGCTGAGAGTCGCTGTGGATGGTCAAATTGTGAATTTTGAACCTGTACGCCAACCTCAGTCCTGCTATCAAAGCTTCGTATTCGGCACCGTTGTTGGTGACGGGAAAGTCGAATCGTATTGTATATTTGATTCGGTTTCCCTCTGGGCTTTGTAGTACGAGTCCTGCTCCTGCGCCTTCTTTGGAAACGAAGCCGTCTATATATAGTTTCCATTCTGGTTCTGTTTCTGGGTCCTTTTGCTTTGGGATTAACGCTCTTTGGTGAGGAGGTGTGGTTTCTAGGGGAGTATTCTCTGATGAGTATGGCATCTCTTCAGGTTCTTCTATTTTGATGCATTCTATGATGAAGTCTGCCAAAATTTGCCCCTTGATTGCGATCCTAGGTGTGAATTCGATGTTGAATTCGCTGAGCTCTATGGACCATTTGATGAGGCGACAAGAGAGTTCTATCTTTTGGAGTACTTGTTTTAGTGGCTGCTCTGTGTAGACTCGGATTCAGTGCCCCTGAAAGTAGGGTCGAAGCCTCCTTGTCATAATTATGAGTGCGTATGTGATTTTCTCCACGGTGGGATATCTGATTTTGGCTCCGCGCAGGATCTTGCTGACATAGTATATGGGCTTTTGTTGTTGACCTTCTTCTCTCAACAAAATGGCTCCGATAGTCTCGGATCCAACTGCAAGATAGAGGGAGAGGGTTTTCCCCCTTTCGGGGGCACTTAGTAAATGGGGGAAGGTGAGGTATACTTTAAGTTCTTCAAAGGCCTCCCGTGTTTCTGCGCTTATTTTATTTTTGTCTAGATCTGCAGTTGCCTCTCTATGGAGAGGTTTGAAGAATGGGAGGCTTCTTTCGGCGGACTTTGAAAGGAACCTGTTGAGTGCTGTTAACCTTCCGGTCAGTCGTTGAAGATCTTTAATATTTTTAGGCGTTGCCATGTCTCGGATGGCTTGAATCTTTTCTGGATTTACCTCGATGCCTCTCTGGGATATTAAGAAGCCCAGTAGCTTTCCTGATTCTACTCCGAATGAGCATTTTTGGAGGTTCAACTTCATTCTGTGGTCTCGAAGGGTTCTGAAGGTTTCCTTTAAGTCTTGAATGTGGTGGGTTTTGATTTTGCTTTTGACCACCATGTCATCGACATATGCTTCCATATTTCTTCCCAGTTGATGTTTGA
>JAYJMB010088773.1:0-18890 GCA_036873735.1 Pouteria campechiana | reverse complement strand
TCGTGGGATCGACCCTTACTCACACTACTAGAGAAAATTAGATTGGAGCAAGGTTCTAAATTTGGGTGCCCACGACAGCACCACCATTCACCAACACAAAAGGTAATAATTTGAGGGCCCATGACTCAAAATAAAAGAAGAATAAGAAAAATTGATTAACATTATAGTTGTAGATCTTAAAATTATCCATCCAATACAACAAAAATTACTCAATTTGAAGTTTATATGAGAAAGTTATGATGATTACACTAAAACTGCTCTAGAACATCAAAAACTCCGAAGCAGTTTTTTTCTCTAAAGTTCACTTCAGAGAACTCCAAAGCAACAATTTTTTCTCCAAAGCTCACTTCAAAGAACTCTAAAGCAATGATGTTTTCTCTGAAGTTCACTTCAGAGAACTCTGAAATAAGAATTCAAATTTTTGCTCAATTTTTATGCCTCCAAAGCAGCCTAACAAGAACAAAAGTTTGAAATCAAAGCTTGGAATTGGAAGTACACAAATTTAGTTGTTCTTCCATGCATCATATGTTTCTCTTCAAACTACGTTCATCAATATATTTTTAGTAATGGAGTCCCACAATGATCAACAATCGCAATCACCTGAGATATTTTTGAAGCAATTTTCTTTACATACGTTGCTGAAATTTTTAGAAGTTGTTGCAATTTGTAGAAGGTATATTTGGAAATCAATGGCATAATAATGATATCTATTTTTGGACTTTTCTTACGTATGGAAATAATCTTTTTGGCTAGAAAATATAGAGTTATTTTTAGAAAATGATTCTGGTGCATAAAGGAATTGTAATTTGTGGAGGAATTCTATTAAGACCCAGCTGCTTGGGTTATTTAAGGACACCTAGGAGTTCAGATCAGGGGAGGAGAGTGGAGCATAGATAGAGAGTTGGATGAGGAGAGAGTTTAAAGTAAGAAGATCATTAGAGAAAGCCACTACAACCTAAATATTTTGTTTTCTTTCTAGTTCATCTTTTGTTTTTGAATCAACATTTATTATTGGATTACAATGATGTTTATCAATTACTTAGTTTGTTTTAATTCAAATATGTTATTCTAAATTTTTGTTATCTAGGATTAAATGGATCCTAGCAATGAAGCTTGTGTTGATGTTTGATTTTTGAGTTAAATTATTTTCTTCCTCATTATTTCTTCTTTTCTAAGCTTAATGCATGTATGTGCTTAGCTACCATGGGAATGAACTGAGATTCTTAATTTATACTTGAGAGAGGTGAATTAGGAATAGACTCTTGAATTGAAGAACATATGATGCAATGAAGTCTAAAGATAGCTATTGTACATGTGTAATCTATGTGAATATGACCTTGCAAGCACATATATTACACTTGGATGATTAAGCTAAATGGGTTTATTAATTTGAATTTGCATGTAGACATCGTAAATCTCTTTAATAGGCACACCTATCATAACACTTGAGAAAGGGTAGTAGATACTTTAGTGCATTCGATTGACTATGATAGGAATGATGATTTACTCAATGCAATTCATCAGTACAAGTAGATTTGCTAGGTGAAGTTGAATTCCTGGATATTTCATACATTGATATTTCTTCTTTGGTTCTTATAATTTGTCAACTTCATTGTTTATTCAAATTTAGTTCTTATATCATCTACTGAATTTCATTCAATCAAAATTATTGATTTGATACAAGTTTGGTACTTAGTGTGTAACAACCTACTTCCTCATGTGAATGATACTCAACTTACCTCATCACTTGTAATCGTGTATAGTTGCACAAGAGTCAACAAGGTTCTGGTGCCGTTGCTGGGGAAGGCAGTGAGTTATACATTAATATGACAACTAACCAATATTGGTATTACTTTGGTTTTTCTTTTCTACTTAGTACTAGTTTATATGTTTAGTTTGATTCCTAGTTATTGTTTATTTTGAATTTTAGAGTTGATTTGTTTTTATCACTTTTACAGAAAGTAGTGTATGGTACAAAGTCAACAAGGCAATCTAGCTGAGTTTGACCCAGAAATTGATTGTACCTACAAAAGAAGACTAAGAGAACAATCGATTTTGACTAAAAAGATGGAAGGAGAAGGTGTAGCTGGAGCGGCTATAGTTGAAACTCCACGTAGAATTTTGAGAGATTATGCTGCTATAACTGTTCAGGGACAAACATCATGCATAAGAAGACCTGTAGTTCAAGCGAATAATTTTGAGATTAAGCCATCTCTTATTCATATACTTTAGCAAACTATTCAATTTAGTGGACTTCAAAGCGATGATCCAAACACCCACTTGGATGCTTTTCTTGAAATTTGTGATATAATCGAATATAATGGAGTCACCGATGATGCAATCAGGTTGAGATTATTTTCATTTTCTCTAAAGGAAAAAGCTAAAAGTTGGCTTTCTTCTCTTCCTATAATCTAAATCATCACTTGGGATGCTATGGAATAGAAGTTCTTAGGTAATTTTTTCTCACCTTCAAAATCTACTAAGATGCGTAACGATATTACAACTTTCATGCAGATGTATAATGAATCACTTTATGAGGCATGGGAGAGATTTAAAGACTTGTTGAGGAGATGCCCACATCATTGACTACCCATATGGATGCAAGTACAAACTTTTTATAACGGGACTAGTCCAAATTTTTGTTCTATGATTAATGCAATTGCAGATCATTAAATAACGAAATGCTAGAAGAAGCTTACGAACTATTGGAGGAGATGACATCTAATAGCTATCAGTGGCTTACTGAGAAGCTACCAATGAGAAGACCAGTAGGAGTGCATGAAGTGGATGGCCTAACTGCACTCACAGCATAGTTTGAAGCATTAAATAGGAAGATAGACAATATGAATGCTTTAACAATGAAAATTCAGAAAGTGACTTATGATTTATGTGGTGGAGGACATACTAGCATGGATTGTTAGGTAGGTAACACTTTTACATAATCTAATGAAAATGCTAACTTTGTTAGTAATTTCAACAAGTCACAAAATAATCCATACAGCAACACTTACAATCCAGGGTGGTGAAATCATCCAAATTTCTCATGGAATAATCAGAATGCAACAAGGCCAACATGAGGATTCAAGCAACTAGAGGAAAGAAAATGTTCTTGAAGAGATGGTCAGCAAACTAGCAAATAGCACTCAAAATTTCATGAGTAGCACTAAGAATTCATGCATAACACAGAAATGAGGTTTCAAAATCAAGAGGCCTCAATGAAGAACTTGGAGATGCAAGTAGGACAACTGGAAAATATGTTATCAGGAAGACAACAGACTTCTTTGCCTAGCAACACTAAGAAAAATCCAATTAAAAAGGTAAAAGCTATAACCTTGAGAAGTGGAAAGCAAGTGGGAGAAGAAGATGTTCAACAAGAGACTGCCAAAGAAAAACAAGAGGAAGTAATTGAACAACCACAAAAGGTAACTAAGAGTAAACTATTGCCAGAAAATCCCAAGCCTTGTGCCTCCAATCCCTTATCCACAAAGACTTCAATAACATAAGATGGATAATTTCTGGATGTATTTAAAAAATTGCATATTAACATTCCTTTTATAGATGCCTAGCTATGCAAAATTTTTGAAGGAGATCTTGGCAAACAAAAGGAAGTTGGAGGATTATGAAACTATGAAATTGAATGAGGAATGTTCAGTTATCTTGCAAAATAAACTACTACAAAAGATGAAAGATCCAGGGAGTTTCACTATCCCTTGCACTATTAGTGATTCATACTTTGAAAAGGCATTATGTGATTTGGTGCAAGTATTAAGTTAATGCTTTTCTCTGTTTTCAGAAAATTAGGATTGTGAGAGGGCAAAACAACCATAGTATCACTTCAACTTGCTGATCGTTCAATCAAACATCCAATGTGTATTATTGAAGATGTGTTGGTAAAGGTTGATAACTTCATTTCCCTACTAATTTCATAGTTTTGGATATGGGAGAAGATAAGGAGGTACTACTTATCTTGAGTAGACACTTCCTAGCAATAGGAAGAACTCTTATTGATATTCAACAAGGAAAATTAATTCTTAGAGTTCAAGATGATCAAGTCACCTTCAATGTCTTTGAAGCAATGAAATATCCTTTGGATGCTAATTCTTGTTTTTCTGTTGAATCTATTGATAGGTTGGTAAACAAAATTTTTTTGGAAAGTGTTGTTGAAGATCCACTTGAAGCGTGCTTGACTCAACCAAGTAGCAGAGAAACTAAGAGAGAGGATGTAGAGGATTGTGAAAATTTTATGAAGGCAAACCCACCCTACTCAAAGTAACAATCACCAAGAGTTGAGAAGCTATGACAAATCAACAAAAAGCTTAAGCCATCTATTAAAGAACCTCCTATTATTGAACTCAAACCTTTACTTTCTCATTTAAAATATGCATACTTAGATGAATTTTCTTCTCTACCTGTGATTATTTCTTCTTCTTTCATAGCTATGATGGAGGAGAAACTACTAAGAGTACTGAGAGAGCATCAGGGTGCAATTGGAAGGAAAATTTTGGATATCAAAGAATCAGCCCTTCACTTTGCATGCATAAAATTCTAATGAAGGAGAAAAATAAACCCACTATCCAACATCAAAGGTGTTTGAACCCAAAGATGCAAGAAGTAGTGAAAGCAAAAGTGATCAAACTACTTGATGCAGGCCATGTGTGAGCCCTGTGCAAGTTGTACCAAAGAAGGGAGCTATGACTGTTCAGAAAAATGACAATAATGAATTAATTCCAACTAGAATAGTTACTAGATGGAATGTATGTATTGATTACAGGAAATTAAATGATGTCATTAGAAAAGATCACTTTACCATATTAATCAGATGTTGGAAAGACTTGTAGGATATGAATTCTATTACTTTTTCATGGTTACTCAGGTTATAATTTGATTCCTATTGCATCAGAAGATCAAGAGAAAACTACATTCACCTGTCCATATGGCACTTTTTCTTTTAGGAGAATGCCCTTTGGTCTTTGCAATGCACCCACCACTTTTCAGAGATGTATGATGGCCATTTTTTTATATATGGTTGAGGAATATATTGAGATTTTCATGGATGATTTTTCTGTTTTTGGCTCATCATTCGATTCATGTCTGCATAATTTGGCTTTGGAGTTACAAAGATGTGAGGAGACTAACCTTATTTTGAATTGGGAGAAGTCTCATTTTATGGTGTAAGAAGGGATAGTGCTTGGACATAAGAATTTGGAAAAAGGAATAGAAGTTGATCATGCCAAAGTGGAGGTCATCAAAAATTACCTCCACCCACATCTGTTAAACTTGTTAAAGGATTTTTGGGGGCATGTAGGATTTTATAAATGGTTTATTAAGGACTTTTCAAAAATTGCTAAACACCTCTCTAATCTATTAGTTAAGGATGTACCATTTAACTTCTCAGATGATTTCTTGCACACCTTTAACACTTTGAAGGAGAAATTGGTCTCAGCACCAATCATAGTAGTACCAGCATGGGATATACCTTTTGAGTTAGTGTGTGATGCAAGTGATGTTGTTATAGCAGCTATTTTGGGACAAAGAAAGGGGATGAGTTTTCAGACAATTTACTATGCTAGTAAGACCTTATCAGGAGCCCAACTGAATTATTCAACAACTGAAAAGGAACTCTTGACAGTAGTTTTTACTTTTGATAACTTTCATTCTTACTTGATTGATTCTAAAGTGATTGTTTATTCAGATCATTCAGCTCTAAAATATTTGCTTGCAAAGAAAGAAGCAAAGCCTAGATTGATTAGGTGGATTCTCTTACAGCAGGAATTCGATTTGGAGATCAAGGATAAGAAGGGAACTGAGAATCTAGTTGCAGATCACTTATCCAGAATTCCAACTGCAAAAGATGAGGAGACTCCAATTCTTGAAGAATTCCCTGATGAGCATATATTTCTTGTCAACTCTACACAAACACCCTAGTTTGCTGATTTTCTAAATTATTTGGCAAGTAATGTTTTATCCCCTGACATGTCACCACAATAGAAGAAATTTTTTTTTTTGATGTTAAACATTATCTTTGAGAAGAACTTTTTTTGTTTAAAATTTGTACAGATCAAGTGATAAGGAGATGTGTCCCAAAGGAGGAGATGGTAAGTACTCTACAACATTGTCATAAAGGAGAGGCAGGTGCGCATTTCAGTTCCACAAAAACTACAGCTAAGGTTTTACAATATGGTTCTTAGTGGCCAATAGTTTTCAAAGATGAACACACCCATATATTCTAATGTGATAGATGTCAAAGAATGGGAACTATCTCTAGGAGAAATGAGATGACTTTAAACAACATTCTTATTTGTGAATTATTTGATGTTTTGGGTATCGATTTCAAGGGACCGTTTCCCTCTTCCTTTGGCCATAAGTACATTTTGGTAGATATAGAGTATGTGTCTAAATGGGTGGAAGCTGTTGCAATGCCAACAAATGATGCTCGGGTAGTGATCAAATTTTTGAAGAAAAATATTTTTACCAGATTTGGCACTCCTAGAGTCATTAGTGATGGGGGATCCCATTTTTGGAATAAACAATTTGATGCACTTCTCCATAAATATGAAATTAGACATAAGATTGCAACCTCTTATCATCCTTAGACCAGTGGACAAATAGAAGTTTCAAATAGGGAAATCAAAAGAATTTTGGAGAAAACTGTGAATGCCTCCAGGAAAGATTGGTTAGTAAAACTTGATGATGCACTTTGGGCATATAGGACTGCATTCAAAACACCCATTAGGATGTCTCCTTTTAGGCTAATATTTGGAAAAACTTGTCATTTATTTGTGAAATTAGAACACAGAGCATATTGGGCACTAAAATTTTTAAATTTTGATAGGCAACTTGTGGGAGAAGAAAGATTGCTACAATTAAATGAGTTGGATGAACTTCGCAATGAGGTTTATGACAATGCCAAGATATGTAAAGAGCATACAAAGGGATGGCATGACAAACACATTTTAAGAAGAGAGTTTGAAATTGGTCAAAAAAGTATTACTTTATAACTATCGTATTAGACTGTTTCCTAGTAAGTTACTATCCAGATGGTTAGGTCATTTCACTATCACAAGGATACTTCCATATGGGACAATTGAAGTTGCTCATGACATCAAGGGAACATTTAAAGTAAATGGCCAGCGTCTGAAGCCATACTTTGAAGGAAGATATAACAAGTAAAAGTTCACATTGGACTTGAAAGAACCAGCTTAAAGAAAGAGATAGTTATGCTGAAGACTATAAATTAGAACTACTTCCTCATCCCTTTGCTTTTAGGATTTTTAGTCTAGCTTAGGTTGCTTTAATTTTTCTTTTTGTTTCATTTTTTTTACTTGATTTTAAACAATTCTATATTGTAGTCATCAATAGTTTGATCAACTCTTATCCACTAGAAAAGGAGAATGGTTCACTTCAGAGGAGAAAGTTGAATTCATGAGAAACAGACAATTTGAACTTTCTTTGTCCTCTTCACATTTAGCTTAGTTGTTTGTTTTGTTTTATCCATTTGGATAGATTTTTTAATTATAGTTTGATGTTTCTATTGTAGAAGTAAGAACTTGATTTTAGATTGAGCATAAAAGTTTCATGAGATTGCAGATTATGGGTTAAGTATCAAAATTATCAAAAATTTCCAAAGGAGGGTAATAAATTTTAGAAAAAGATGATTCGAATGCATGTCATTTAAGGAAGCTCTTAAACTTAAACTTCTTTCATTATTTCATCTTGACGATAATGTTTGATTTAAGTTTGGGGGCATTTAGGGAGTTACATTCAAATTTACAACTAAGATTTCAGAGTTGCATTCAGTTGTGGATTTTTTTTCAAATTTAGGTATAAATTTTCTCTATGAGCATCTCTTTTGATAACTTAGCTAAAGAAATCCAACAGAAAATTGTGTTACATTTCTAAAAATAAATTGGATGAATTCTCCTTTAATGATCAAGTGACATATGCTGAGTTTTTTTATTACCATTGCACATTATTGACAAAGAAGGATAGGTGCTACCTTATGATTTACTGATTCTTATGATAAGTCCTTCTTTTCATGACTGATGAAAATTTCAATTAGTACATTACGTTAAGATTATGCAAAGTGTATGTAGATTAGTGATGATGTTGTGAATTCAGTAACATATTTTGGTTGACACAAGCATGCTAGAACTTATTTGATTATTCCTCAAGGCGAAATCCTAGAAAACATGTTTACTTGGAAATGATTTAGGCATTGTTTGATCGGTTTGAGCCTATGAAGCTAACTTAGTATATTCACTATCACTAGTGTTCCCATTGAGCTTTAATGAGAGAATGGCACAAGCAAAGCATGTGAAAGACCACCATTCAATTTTTCTTTCTTTAATCTCATCATTCAACTCTTTTCAGCCTGAAAAACCATAATTGACCTATTAAGAGACATATTCTAAACACAAGATTGCAGAGAGGTACATGAGTACATAAGAAGATAAGCTTGGGGGAGTTAAAGAGAAGAATGCTAAAAGAAGAGGCAAAAGGACAAAAGGAAAGAAATCAATAAGGATTTATCTTTCCATTGGGGGTATCATATCTCCATGAACTCAGCAGAAAATAAGTTTGGAGATGTGGTAGTAAGATAGCCCATAGTTGGGGGGATCACATTCTAATGAAAGTAAAAGAAATAAGTCTAGGTTGTGGTAGTAATACAGCTAATAATACAGATAAAACACCAAACAAAAGTTAAGAGGTTGAATATTTATGTAAAATGCAGATATGATCTTTGACTTTGTGTATCCTTATTCTCTTTTTTGTTAGCTAAACCCAAGGCCCCATTACAAGCTTAACAAAGACCCATTGATCCAAGTGAACAGATTTTTCTATATTAGTGGAGAGGGATTATGAAAAGTGAGCTTATGGAGTGTTTTGTGAAGATCATGAAAATCATTGGTTTTCACATTATTGACTGAAAAACATGCATGTAGTATTTATTGACACTACAAGCACACATATTCTTATTTCATGAAAGGATTGATGAAGCATGGGTTTCATGAGACTACTTGGAAAGTATCTTGAGTGATTTATGAGATATGTGCACATGTGTAATTTGTTTGGCATGTTACTAATTGTTTGAAAGAGATTTTCTTGAATGATTCATGAGTTCGGATTGTTATTTTGCTCAAGGATGATCAAAAGCTAAGTTTAGGGGTATTGCACTTAATAGAGTTTGTTTTATTGATATGTAAAATGAAACTAAAGATTACAAAAGAAGTTACTTTAAAGCAATTTTTGGGACTGATGGAGGCATATTTGGAAAATTTGGTCAACGTGAAAGTTTTAGGCTTTGTTCTTATCTTTATAATATATTAAAAATTATTAGATTTTGAATTTATATAAAAAATTTATCGCTAGAATAGTGCAACTATCTGTAGAGCTTCACATTTATAAGCTACTTAATTTGACAAAAGGCATTACTTTGAAGGCTCACAACTCATAGAAAATGGATGATTAAGACAAAGTGATCAACATAAAAGTTGTAGCCCCTAAAATTATTTACCCAATTCAAAAGAGGAGCAATTTTGAGTTGGTACGAGAAAGTTATGATCAAAATAGTGATACTCTCTCTAGAAATCTCCGAAACAAAATTTTTACTCCGAAGTTCACCAACACAAAAGGTAGTACTTTGAGAGCCCATGACTCAAAATACAAGTTGAACAAGGAAAAGTGATTAACATAAAAGTTATAAATCTTTAAATTATATATCTAACCCAAAAAAAATAACTCAATTTGGAGTTTGTATAAGAACGTTATGATGATACTACTAAAACTACTCTAGAACATTAAAAACTCCATAGCAGATATTTTCTCCGAAGTTTATTTCAGAGAATTTGAAGTATAGATTTTTTCTCGGAAGTTCACTTCAGAGAACTCTGAAGCAATGATTTTTTCTCCAAAGTTCACTTCAGAGAACTCTAAAATAAGAATTCAAATTTCTACTCAATTTTCATGCCTCCAAAGTAACCTAACAAGAAACAAAGTTTGAAATCAAAGCTTTGAATTGGAAGTACACAAATTTAGTTATTCTTCCATGCATCAGATGTTGTTGTCCAAACTATGATCAACAATATATTTTTAGAAATGGAGTCCCACAATGATCAGCAATTGCAATCATCTGAGATATTTTTGAAGCAATTTTCTTTACATATGTTGCTGAAAATTTTAGAAGTTGTTACAATTTGCGGAAAGTATATTTGGAAATCAGTGACACAAAATTGCTATCTATTGTTGGAACTTTTCTTACGCATGGAAACAATCTTTTCAAGTAGAAAATAAAGAGTTATTTTTAGATGATGATTCTAACACATAAAGGAATTGCAATTTATGGAGGAATTCTATTAAGATTCAACTTGTTAGGTTATTTAAGGACACCCAAGAGTTCCAAATTAGGGGAGAAGAATGGAGCATAGACAGAGAGTTCGACGAGGAGAAGAGTTTATAGCAAGAAGATCAATGGAGAAAGCCATTGCAACTTGAATATTCTATTTTCTTTCTAGTTCTCCTTTTGTTTTTGAATCAACATTCAATATTGGATTATGATAATGTTAATCAATTACTTAGTTGGTTTTAATTCAAGTATGATGTTCTAAATTTTTTTTATCTAGGATTAAATGGATCCTAGCAATGAAGCTTGTATTAATGTTGATTTTTTAGTTAAATTATCTTCTTTCTCATTGTTTCTTCTTTTCTAAGCTTAATGCCTGTATGTGCTTAGCTACCATGTGCATGAACTGAGATTCTTAATTTATACTTGAGAGAGGTGAATTAAGAATAGACTCTTGCACGTGCATATATTACACTTGGATGCTTAAGCTAAATGGGTTTATTAATTTAGATTTGCATGGAGACATTGTAAATCACTTTAATAGGCACACCTATCATAACACTTGAGAAAGGGTGGTAGATACCTTAGTGCATCTGATTAACTATGAGAGGAATGATGATTTACTCAATGCAATTCATCAATATAAGTGGATTTGCTAGGAGAAGTTGAATTCCTAGATATTTCATCCATTTATATTTCTTATTTTGCTCTTACTGAATTTCATTCACTCAAACATTACTAATTTGATACAAGTTTAGTACTTTTTGTATAGCAACCTACTTCCTCATGGGAACGATACTCAACTTACCTCATCTATATTACTTGTGATCGTGTATACTTGCAGGAGAGTTAACAATCAAATGTTGCTATTTCAAAACCAAAGAAAGCTATGTATCATGAGAAGCATAATAGGAAGTTGAAACATACCTTGATTCCTAGCCCTACTTCTCCTAGACCAAGGAGAAGAATTGGTGCGATCTTCATTCAAGAGCCCGCAAATACACTAGCTAGATAGGCTCCTCAGCAAGAGCCAATAGAGATTAAGGAAGATCAAGTTCAAACTCAACAGCCTAAAAATCCAGTTGTCACATTGTTAGTCCCTTTAGGTAAGGCTTAACCCAAGAGGGGAGGGGTGAATTGGGTCAATGAAATTTTCTTGCTTACACCCTAGTTAATCAAATTCCCTTGCTTCAAATGATTTAATAAAGAATGTGTAATAAAAGTAAAGAGCATGCAAATACACTAATCACATAGCAGTCATGATGTCTAGTGGTTTTGGTTCCATTATACATCATGACTAGTTTGTCTTGGGTTCCACTATCTCAATATAGGGAATATAGATTAATGCCATCAGACTATTCTAGATTCCATTTCTTGAGGGCCAAAAAACTAATGCATATTGTACTCTTCTTTATTTGGGCTCAAGGGGGCATAAACACACTATAGAAGGTAGATTGTGAGACACACTCTAACAATCACACTTGTTCTTCTTAAAATTGGGCTCCTTTGCCAACTTAAGGAATGCACAAATCAATTGTTGTCCTTTACTTAAGGTAGCCTAAGAGGGGAGATGAATTGTGCTTTTCAAACACTTTTGGCTAAAGTTAAATCTTTGTGCAAACAAGTAATGAAAGTTTCAACTAGCACAAAAGATAATTTATTTTATAGTGGTTCGCCCTAAGCAGGGTTCCTACTCTACTTCTCTAAGTCAGTCAACTTACTGCACTCAAGTTTCATTACGTTTGAACAAACACAAGTTGGTTTTCCAGAGCTCACCAAATAACTCTGACACTTGCCACAAGTCTTTCTTCTTTGCTGAACTCAATAGATACAATTAGCAAGCTACTTGCTTGTAGAAACAAAACATAGTAATGAAATTTGTACAAATTTTGTAACGCCCCACTTTCTGGGTGCTACTATAGAGCAGTATCATAAGGAACTCTGGACGGAGCCTCCCCTATACTGGCCATATCCAACTTGTATAATCTATCAACCTATATAATCCATCATCATAATATAATCACGCATAACAATATAAAAAAGGAGAAATTTTATAATTTTGAACGCTCAATTCATAGCTTATCCTGATCTTGAGCTCCAACCCCACGTTAGGCTTGGTCTTCAAGCTTATCAACTAAAAATCATAATAAAAATAGGTTGAGTATGGGAAACTCAGTAAGAATGTATATGATTAAACACTAATTAAACAAAAAAATATTAGATCAAGATCATAGGACATACGGATACAAATCTATAACATACTGTGCCTCACAATAATGAATCGACGAATAATTAGTAAAATGCATCGGCTTACCCTTAGCTCACTCTTACCATGCCACTATCATCATAATTCTCTCATCTATTCATATCCATATCTCATCATACCTCATCAATCCGCTAGCATCATCCCTACTTAATCTCGGGGAGCCAGTCAACAGAATAGGCAGCACCTCTCACCCTCTTCGGTGTGTACCAATCCCTCCCTGTACCACCAGCTACGAAGCGTGTCAGGCTCACAACAGTCTCCCACTATCATCCATGGCACCCCTCCTTCTTTGCTCCACAACGATGATAGATTCTCCATCCAATCACATAGCCCAAGCCATCTAGGCCTCCACACCAACCAGGCATATCACATCCAGCCATACAGGCCATCATGCGAACCAGGCGTATCAAATCCAACCATACAGGCCATCATGCTAATCAGGTGTATCACATGCCATCCTGGTATAATCATACTTCACAGGACCAAAATAATTACATACCATTCTATCATTTTTACACCACTTTTTCATGTCTTTACATTCGCCAAATAATGTTCTAAATTTCCTGAGGAATACCATTCTTCAAAAACTAAAATAATTCATCATTTTAATAAAGAAATAATAATAAAAATAAATTTTCACAATGTACTGTTTGGGGGATGCGGCATCCAATTCTAGGAATTATAGCTCCCAATCTCTGGCCATGCGGCTTTGCCTTACACACTTGGGCACCGTGGCTCCCACCCGCTATCCACTTTTCACACCTAGTTTCCCTCTCGAGTCTACATCCTCCTTTGCTCCCTTGTTCACCTTGTTTAACAACCTTATTTACACCTTAATTCACTTCATATAACCCTTCATTCTCCTCCATTATTCTCACATATATTGGGGCTAAATTATACACATGATGCTATCACAATTTACACAATGCAATGTGTCTATAACTCTTAATGAAATTAATCGATCTCAACATACATCAAGACATTGTAGTTACATGCATACACTTACATTTATCTAGAATTAATACAAGGGAGCATTATTTCCCTTATTTCCAAACATCATGCCACACATTGACATTGGTTAAACATGCCCAAGATAGAATACAGTACTTTACCCAAAATCAACATACATTGTCCATAATGCATAGTCATGAAAATTCAACTCAATTACATAATGAAAGTAAACTTGTGTACCTTTATGCCAATAACCAGGCCCTTTTTTATCTTAACGCAAAATTCCCCAAGTCCAATTCAATTATCTATAATCCTATACATACAATACACCTCCCATTAGTATCTACACACAATGGAAATTCATAAGACATCATTGACTTCAACCCTAGTTTTTAATCACAAGCCCTTTCTAGGGTTTGTCTAATTTTCCTAGTTTAAATGTCAATTAAGGGGCAATTAAGAGTTTAATAACAAGGATTAATCATGCTATACGATTCTTAATGTCATGTCATCAAACATCTATTATGCAACTTCCAGATTTCATAATTCTACCATAAGCAGTATAGGTTTTTTTTCCCTAAATGACAAATAAACATGTTTTTGTTGGTTCACAAAGTATGGCTTAACCCAAGAGGGGAGGGGTGAATTGGGTATATAAAAATCCATTGCTTAATCCCTATTAGACCATTTTTCTCTTTTCGTGGTTGTGTGTGGTGCATTGTAAGGTAAATAATGAAAACAATAAAGTTCATGAAAGATAAAAGAAGCAAGCAAACATACACATAGGCGAAATTATTTTTATAATAGTTTGGGAACCCCGTCCCTACATCCACTCTTCCAGAAACACACACTCATTGTACCTTGGGTTCCACTATGTCCCATATAATTGAAATACAATAGGGTTCCTAGCTCTCTTCTAGATTCTAGCTCTAAGGGGCATAAATATAGTGCTCCCAACACTCTTCTGGTTTCGACGAGCTCATTAGGAAACTCATTGGTTTCTAAGATTAACAACAAACTTGATGGTTTTGAGAGATCACTACTAGCTCTCTGGTTTTCAAATTAACCAAAAAACTTACACAGTTTTACAAAGTATTATAATGAATCACAAGGGAAGATATGATCTTTTACTGCTCTAACAATATAGAAAGATCTTTCCAAAATGTAAACTTAATGGCCATAAAAATATGCAAATTGAAGCTCATGAAATATTGCTTGGCCATGGGAGTAATGATTTGCATAAGATCAAGCATATTTGAAAAGCTTTCCTTTACCACTTTTGAATCGTCTCATCTCTTCTCCTTAAATAGCTCTCTTGACAACTTGACTATTGGAGGAAGATGATCTTTATTAAATGCAAAGATAAAAGTAAATGAGCAGAAAATAAATGTAGAAGACTATTTTGATAATCTCCCATTTGAAAATGTTATCTTTTAATTAATTCCCATATGATTAGATCTGTTCTATAGTGCTGACCTTGACATAGAAGAAGGTGAATAGATGCTTTAAGCAACTAACGAATGAGGAGATGCTACAGGACTTGATTCATAGTTTTGGAAAGAAGATATTAATTTTTGATAGATTTAGCTCCTCCACTTTGACCAGTGCTTTATTGCATTTGTCTGAAGTAAGTATTAGACAAAGTCTCTTTTCAGCCGGACAGACTCTTTTCATCTCCTACTTTATCCATAGTTGATTCTAAATGAAATTGTGCTTCTTTATTTTCAGACAATGTGTTTTGCTCTGAACTTATTCTTCCATCTGCTGCCTTTTCATTGTATCTTCAAATAGGAAGAGATTTTGAATAGAGTATTTAGAATGACATGTTTGAGCATATTTCAAAATCTCTGTAACTTAAACTTTCTGAAATGTGGCAGATGATTAGAGCTAATATTTATAGTCCTACACTTGGAAATTTGAATGAGTTCTTAATGTTTGATTCTTGTTTAGTAGATAGAACCTTCAAGCATTTTATTCTCCTTCAATGGATTATCTATTTTTACAATCCAGAAATGTTGTGGACTGCTTGAAAGAATATTGTTGTAAGATAAGCTGCTGTAGAGTGTTGAATTTTTGATATTTGAAATAAATTTTATTGTAGCAATGTTACTTTAGTAGATCACTGTAGCACCACTTTGTTTGAAGTAAATAACAGATGAGTTAGCTAGCTTTGTTTGTTGGTCACTATAGTAGAGTTCCTATAGCATCATTATTGTAGCAGAGTTACTGTAGCAATGTTATTATAGTAGATCACTAAAGCATCGCTCTGCTTTGTCTATTACTTCATCTGCTGATGAAGCATTGTCTTTTGCACACTAATAGATTACTATAACAATATAACTATAGCGATTACTGTAGCACTGCACCACTTTGTCTTTTACTTTGTTTGCTAATTGCCTGAAGCTTTGTCTATTGTATTGTAGCAGTGTTGCTGTAGCATCATTTCTATAGCAGATTACTATGGCAATCATCTGTTACTTCGTTTGCTAACTCAAATTTTGTCTTTTACTTCGTTTGTTACTTCATCTGCCAATTTGTTTGAAGCTTTATTTCTTCTTCCACTTCGTCTTCCACTATAAATAATCCACTTTGTTTTAGACAGTCCACTTCATCTTCCACTTTCACTTTGTCTAGCATTGTAGCAGTACTATAATGTTTTACTGTAGCAAAATTACTATAGCCGCAAACCTATACATGGAAATTTCTGCACTTTTGCTACATTGTTAACTTAACATTTTTCATCAAAATACATTTATCCACATATAATACACATTAGTTAGAGTATGTATAAATCATTTAAGCATAATTTCTTTTTCATTCTATGAAGCACATTTATCAAAATATGTTTATACTTACATTATTTTCACAAGTTGTAAAACATGGATAAATCATATACTGTATTTTTCATTATATTTTCCATTGTAAATCCATATGAACTTTGCATAAATTGTAAAGCATGGATATGTACTTTAAATCATGATTTTGTATCTATAAGCTCATTTAGGCACTCATTGTTCTTCATTCAAAAAGATATCTCTTTAAAGCACTTTTAGCATATGATCCAAGGCATGATAAACAAGGTTGAAAAAAATATAGATCAATATGATTTTGCTTTTAGACTTATATCAAGTTGTACATGCTTTCATAAATGATATTCTAACAGAGAATACATATTTCAAGTATATCTTCCTATATTTCAAGCTTTCTATACTAGAAGCATCATTAGCATAAATCAAGTCTTAAGACAAGTTTTGTTATCATCAAAATCATACAATAATCCTAACAGGTTTTACATGAATTCTATCCTAATCATCGATCACAACATCCAAATCATATCTAACTTCTCTTTCCCCCATTTCAAACCTTCCTAAACCCCCTCCTTCACAATTTTGTCCCATAACTCATAATTCAAAAAGTTTATATAGCCAAAAATCATTAATTAATAATAGAAATTACTTACCACCTAATCTCCTCTAGTTAGTTTCCATAAAAACTTATTGAAGTGTAATTTTCCCAAATTCCCTTCTGTTTCTAATGCTCTACCTTGTCAAATCCGGCACTTCCACCTCTTTGAGTGGCCGTACACTTTTCTGTCGATTTCCTGTTTCTGATCGTCGAAATCAATCCCAATCCAGAATTTTCTCAAAGAGCTGCGATGTGGGAGGGGCTAGAAACGTGAAAATGGGGTTTAGGATGGCTGGTGGAGCATTTTAAGCTCTTCTACCCATGATACTCCAGAGGTGCATGGTAAGTTGTGCACATGCGCCCCCTTTTTCTCCACTTTTTGCAGCTTTTTCAATGTAATTCTATCCAATGAACCATAATACACATATCATTCACTAGTCATGCTATTCATGATTCTATGAATTTATTTGCAAATGTCGCTATCTTTTCAATGAATATACATACATTGTTCATCTCTAACTAAAGAAATAAATTTACCGGTACTTCTAGATTTCTAGGCGTCGCATTCTATCCCCTTTATAAAAAGTTTCAACTTTAAAACTTAGATGAATAGATAAGGGTATTTAGCTTGCATCATATCCTCAAGTTCCCACATTGCTTCCTCTTCTGTATGATGATTCCATTGTACTTTTACAAGGTGGATTACTTTATTCCATAGTTGCTCTTCTTTATTGTCCAAAATATGAATCAGTTGTTCTGTATATTGTAAGTTATCTCCTATTTGAATTTCCTCTAGGGCCATAACATGTGAAGCATCCGACTCATATTTTCTTAATGATGACATGTGGAATACATCATGGATCCCACTCAATGATGGTGGCAATGCAATACGATATGCCACCTTGCTAATCGGTTCTAGAATCTCATAAGGACCTATATATCTCACACTTAACTTTCCATTTTTGCCAAACTGTACTACTCCCTTCAATGGAGACACTTTTGAGAAAACTTTGTCACTCACTTGGAATTCTAGGTTACACCTTCGCACATTAGCATAACGGCTTTGACGTGATTGTGCAATCTTGATCTTTTCTCTTATTTGGGTCACCTTCTCTATTGTATCTGCGATCATCTGAGGTCCCACTAAATTACGTTCACCTACCTCAGTCCAATATACTAGAGATCTACACTTGCGCCTATATAGTGCTTCAAAAGGAACCATCTAAATGCTTGAAAGGTGACTATTGTTATAAGCAAACTCAATCAGAGTCAAATACTAGCTCCAAGCCTTACCCCACTCAAGAACACATGCCCTAGGCATGTCTTGAACTACCGATTCACTCTTTCAATTTGTACATCCGTCTGAGGGTGATAAGTATTGCTAAAATTAAAATGTGTCCCCATCGCTTTATGCAATGCTTTTAAAAATTTAGAATTGAACACTGATCCCCGATCTAAAATAATGATTTTGAGCACACCATTTAATTTGACAATTTCTTTCTAGTAAATCCATGTGTACTTTTCAATGGTAAATGTAGTTTGAATAGGAATAAAATGAGCCACTGTAATGCCCCGCCTCCCTAGAGCATTACTAGTAGTAAATTCAGAGAAAATTCTGACAGAGTTTCCCCTGATTTACCACCTTAATCCTATATACAACATGCTAAACCATAATAATTATATAAAAAATATGCAAATATAATATGGCCACCTCTAGGCCCTACCACTTTCTACACAAATTATATAACTATCGCCTCCAAAACACACATCACCACAACACCTATAGACCAAGATTGGAGTACACTATACCCTAGCTATCAAATCATATACATCCATACCATAAAATGACATATTGTAAAACTAAGTAATGATACATGTCTCATATACATTTAAAATCCATCCAACAATATACATCGTCATACATCATGA
>JAYJMB010088772.1:0-18892 GCA_036873735.1 Pouteria campechiana | reverse complement strand
CTTTATAGAATATATTTTTTACAAGAAAAAGAAATCATGCTTAAATGATTTATCTATACTCTAACTTATGAATATTACATGTGAATAAATGTATTTTGATTTATATGAAAAATATCAAGTTAAAAATGTGACAAAAGTGCAAAACTTTTTAAGTATGGGTGGGCAGTTACAGTACTTTTGCTACAGTAAAATGCTACAACGCTGCTACGACGACAGATGAAGTAGATTGTCTAAGATGAAGTAGAAGACAAAGTTTATCTAAGACAAAGTAGAAAACAAATTAGAAGACAATGTTTGTTTAAGTTGAAGCAACAAACGAAGTTTAAGTAACAAATGAAGTGGAAAATGAAGCTCAAATTAGTAGATGAAGTAACTGACAAATTGCTATAGTAATTTGCTATAGTATACTAGACAAAGCTTAAGGCAACTAGCAGGCAAAGTAACAGACAAAGCGATATGGTACTATAATAATCTGTTAAAGAAATGTTGTTACAGTACCGCTGCTGCATTACCAATAGATAAATATTCATCTAATGCTTCAGACAAATAACAGACGAAGCACGACTACATCAATCTGCTACAATGATCTACTACAGTAACTTGCTATGGTGTTAGTAGACAAAACTAGCTAATTCATCTACTACTTACTTCAGACAAAGCAAAGCTACAGTGATTTGCTAACTTACTATAGTAAAAATCCACTGTTTTCAAATATCAGAAATTCAATACTCCGCAGCAGTTGGATTTTGCAATAATATTCTTCCAAGTAGTTTACAACCTTTCTAGATGGTAAAAATAAATAATCCATTGAAGAAGAATAAAATTCTTAAAGATTCTAAGTGCTAAATAAGAATCAAACATCAAAAATCAATTCAATTCTCCAAGTGCAAGGCTGTAGATATTTGTTATAACCATCTAGCACGTTTCAGAAAGTTTAAGTTACAAAGATTTTGACATATGCTACAAGATGTCAATCTGAATACTCTATTCGAAATCTCAAGAAACAATGAAAAAGTGGCAAATGGAAGAAGAAGTTCAGAAAGGAAAAAATATCTATCTGAAAATGAAGAAGCCCAACTATGTCTAGAATTAACTATGGATAAAGTAGAAGATGAAGAGAGTCGGTCTAGCTAAAAACAAACTTCATCTAATACTTTAACTTCATCTAATACTTACTTCAAACAAATGCAATAAAGCACTAGTCAAAGTGGAGGCGCTAAATCTGTCAGAATTTATTATCTTCTTTCCAAAATCATGAATCAAGATAGAGCTTTAGCATCTCCACATTCGCCAGTTGCTTAAACCAGTTATTCACCTTCTTCTATGTTAAGGTCGGTACTGTTGAATAGCTCTAAGAATATGGGAATTAATTAAAAGATGGCATTTTCAAATGGGAGATTATCATAACAATCTTATATATTTATTTACTACTCATCTACTTTTGTCTCCGCATTTAATGAAGATAATCTTCCTCTAACGATCAAGTTTTCAAGAGAGTTATTTAAGGAGAAGAGATGAGACGATTCAAAGGTGATGAAGGAAAGCTTTTCAAATATGCTTGATCTTATGCAAATCCTTCCACCCATGGCCAAGAGCTTAAACTATCATCTATCTTTTACAAACTTCAATCTGCATATTTTTATGGCCATTGAGTTTACATTTTGGGAAGATCTTTCTATGTTGTTAGAGCTATAAAAGATCATAACTTCCCCTATGCTTTATTGCAACACTTTGTAAAGTATCAGTTTTTTTGATTAACCTAAAAACCAGAGAGTTGTTGGTGAGGTCTGGAAAACCATCAAGTTTGCTGGTGATTTTCAAAACTAGTGAGTTTCCTAGTGAACTCGTAAAACTAGAAAAGTGTTAGGAGCACTAATGTTTATGCTCCCTAGAGTTGGAATCCAGAAGAGTGTTGGGAACACTGCTTACGGTCCCCTAAAGCTGAAATCTAGAAGAATGCTGAGAGCACTTTGTATTTTCATTATATGAGATATAGTAGAACCCAAGGCATAATGAGTGTATACTCTTGAAAGAGTGGATGTAGGGACAAGGTTCCCAAACCACTAAAAAAATTATGTTGTTTGTGTGTATGTTTCCTTGCTTGTTTTATCTTTCATGTACTTTACTATTTTTATTATTTATCTTATAATGCACCACACACAATTACAACAAGAGGAAAATGGTCTAACAAAGGGTTAAGTAATAAATTTTTATATACCCAATTCACCCTCCCCTCTTAGGCTAATATACTTTAGGAACTAACATACATGGCTAGAGTTAATGCCAACACTGAAGCAATTGTAAAGAAACAACCTATCCTTTTTCCTAAATTATTAGATCCCACCTTTAAAGACCATATTAATAACATTTATGTTTCAACTTATAAAAGCTTCTTCTTAACTCATGAACCATCCACTATAATTCCCAAAGATCCCACTTTTTCATTCTTTGAAGTATTTACCAAGTTTGTACAGAATGAATAAGATTCTCATATATTAGCTATAAGAAGTGATCATGGTGGAGAATTTGAAAACAAGAAATTCACTGCATTTAGTGAAAGTAATGGAATTTTGCACACATTCTCTACACCAAGAATACCTCAGCAAAATGAATGAACTAAAAGGAAAAACAGATTCTTGTAAGAGATGACAAGGACAATGTTGTATGAATATGACTTACCTCAATATTTTTGGGTTAAAGTAATAAATACTTCATGCTATATTATTAACAAAATTTTTACTGGATTTATACTCAACAAAACTCCATTTGAATTATATTATGACAGAAAACCAAATATTTCTCATTTCTACACTTTAGTTACAGATTTTTCATTCTTAACAATGGGAAGAAAAACTATGGCAAATTTGACAACAAATCTAATGAAAGCATTTTCCTTGGTTATTCCATTGTTAGCAAGGTATTTAGAGTCTACAATCCAAAAAATAAAACTATAGAGGAATTCATTGTAAAATTTGAAGAAAGTACTGACCCCTATAGAAGAATAAGCAATTTTGATGATGAGATAAGAGAACTCATAACATCTACGAAGAAAATAAAGATACAAGATAAAGACAAAGATTCTTCACAATTAGGAACACAAAAGGATGAAGGAGAAACAAATGATGGACCATCTATCAATGAGGTAAATAATGAAGGTAATAATTTTTTTTCTAAAGATTAGAGATTCATTCATGATCTCTTGAAAACCAAATAATTGGTGATATTTATGATGGAGTGAGAATTAGATCTTCATATCATCAAATATGTGATAATTTTGCTTTCAATTCTCAACTAGAACCAATTTACACAAATGAAGCTTTAGAAGATGAAAACTGGATTATAGCTATGCAAGAAGAATTCAATCAATTCAAACATAATAATGTGTGGAAGCTTGTTTCAAAGCCCAACCATCAATCCATTATAGAAACTAAGTGGGTCTTTAGGAACAAATTAGATGAATTTGATATAGTGATAAGAAATAAAGTAAAATTAGTACAAAAGGATATTGTCAATAGAAAAAATAGACTTTGAAGAATCATATGCTCTTATTACTAGAATTGAAGCTATTAGAATGTTGCTAGCATTCACATCTTTCATAAATTTCAAGCTTTACCAAATGGATGTCAGAAGTGCATTTCTGAATAGTTTCATTAATGAAGAGATTGATATAAAACAAACTTCTAGGTTTGAAGATCCTTATAATCCAAATAATTTTTTTAAACTCAAAAAAGCTCTCTATAAATTAAAATAAGCTCCTAGAGCATGGTATGAGAGACTAAGTAAATTATTAAAAGAAAAAGGATTTACTAGAGGTAAAGTAGACATCACACCCTTCATTAAGTATAACAAAAGTAATATACTGATTGTTCAAATCTATGTAGATGATTTTATATTTGGTGCAATTAATGATAAATTATGTCAAGATTTCTCTAAAGTTGTATTGGGAGAATTTGAGATGAATTTAATGGGTGAGATGAACTTCTTTTTGGGACTTTAAGTAAAATGAATGAAGGAAGGAATCTTTGTCCATCAAGCAAAATATACTAAAGAATTACTCAAGAAATTTGATTTAGAAGAAGAAAAACCATTGGTCACACTAATGAGTACATCCATTAAAATGGATAAGAATGAAAAAGTAAATCTATCTGTCAAAAACTCCATAAAAGCATGATAGGATCTCTTTATATTTAACTACAAGTAGACTAGATATTATGCTTAGTGTCTACACGTGTGCACGCTTCCAGTTATATCTTAAAGAATCACATCTACTTGTTGTTAAGAGAATTTTTAAATACCTTTTTGACACTACAAACCTTGACTTATGGTATCCAAAAGGTTCAAACTTTGAATTAATTAGATACTCTAACTCAAACATTTCAAGATATAAAGTAGATAGGAGAAGTACTTTTGTAACACCTGGGTGTTAAGAATGAGGAAAACTTTTGTCAAAATATTCATTTGGACATTGTGAGATGATTATGGATAAATATATAAATTTTATTGAAAATTTGATATGCATTAAGTGAGTTTATGAGAAAAGTTGGAATGGGTTAAGTTATAGATGTGGGGACAATTTATTGGTATGATCATTAGTATATATAATTAAGAATTATTATGTACTTTAATGGGATTTATTATGTTTATAATGACTTGTTAATGAGGATTAAATACATAAGAGAAATTAAGGTTTAAAGTAGAGAAAAATTCATAAAATGGAGGGCAACAAGTCTATGTCACGGCATAGAAAATGTGTGTTGCAGCGTAGCTTCAGAAGATGCAAAACATGGGGATCCTTCAAGGTGGATGCCGTGATAACAAAATTTGATATCGCGGCATTAGGATAGAATATCATGGCATAGGATTTTGATGTTGCGACATCACTTCGATAAGGAATAATTTTTAGCCAATCAGCAAGTTGATTCCGCAACACTAGTTTTCGATACCGCAGCATCGTTTCGGTGGTGCTCCAGAGCACCTAAAAAATTCAACTTTTTAAAGGTTGAACCCGTTCCGTTTTCATTTCTACCCATTATGTTTCTTCTCCTACACCCCAAACATTATGCCCTAGCCCCATTTAGCCCAATTTATTACCATTTTAGCTAGGAAATAAGATGATTCAGCCAAGTAATCATCCAAGCATGCATCCAAACTTGGGTTTAGTCATTTGGATGATGAAAGAAGATGAATAATTTGATTTTACTATGATTCAGGGTGGAATTTTGCAGAGTTGGGGTTGAATTCTTGTGTAAGGCAAGAAGACATTCCCCCATCAAATTTGATGCATTGGGATTTAAATAATGCAAATGAGATGTAGTGGCATCTCATCATAGATAAATTGTGGTATGATAATAACAAATGGATTTGTCTGATTCCCCTTAGAATATAATGCCATCATGATCGATTCTAATCTTGGGCAAATAGTTATGGGTGTTGATTTGTGGTTAATTATTTTATAATTCTAGTTTATATTAGAAATTATGGATATGAATATTAGAAATTTATATGATAATTGTGTGATAGGTATAGATATTCACATTTCAGAGTAGGCTCTGACAAAATTTTGGCAGAATATTTCCTAAAATTAGGGAATTTGTAGAGAAATAGTGAAAGGTATGGGCCACAAAGTGAGGCAAATAGAATGGGATCCGAGCATCCCCCACCCTAAAAGTATGGAAATTGTAGTGAAAATAAAGGAAAATGAGTAAGGTTGCGCCTCGAAAGGTAGGACGTGACAACTTTAGGATCATGTCAGTTTCTTGGAGGCATGATTATATCATGGTTCTCCAAGCAACAAACATCTGTTGCTTTATCAACTATTGAAACTGAATATATTGTTCCAGGTAGTTGTTGTGCATAGATTTCGTGAATGAAATAGCAATTGAATAATTATGGTTTAAAATATAATGATACACTTATTAGATATGATAATACTAGTGCAATAAATCTGACAAATAATCCAATATTGCATTCTAGAACTAAACACATAGAGGTCAGACATCACTTTATTAGCGATTACATATAAAATCATGATATTTATTTAGAATATGTACCAACTGAAAATCACTTAGCAAACATTTTTACAAAACTACTTCCAAAGGAAAGATTCTATAAATTTAGGAGAGAACTTGGTGTACTAGATCCAAGCGAATAAAATGCATATTATATTATTTAATCATTTTATAATGTTGATGTTCTCATGATAATAATTAAGATATCTAAGATCATTCATAAATGTTAAATTCTTAATATTTAGAATACTTCAGAAGTAAGTCAGAAATTTTGATAGAATTTTAGAATAATTTTTCACAACTAACATTTGCCATAGAGTTCTGAGACTCCTACTTAGAACCTTTGACGCACGGGCTTAATTGTCCCAAAACTTCTTATTTTCAAAAACCCTTCTACACACACATCCCCAGACCTTCTAAGGTTATAAACATAGAAGTTCTGATGACCTTTCTTATTCCTACAAAATCTCTAAAATAGTGTATAAGAGACTCCAACTCTTATAAACCCTAGCGTCAGAAATTTTGCATATCTATTTCCAATCTCTGAGCCCCTCTTCAAAAGTGGTGATTTAAATTTCCACATCGCCTACATTTTCCCTCCTCCAAATCATTCTCATCTTACTTCATCCTCAGAAATTTATCATTCCCAAAATCTCTGAAAACCCTCTCTTTCAAAACCCTAAGCTGAAAATCCTCTAAGTTGATACAAATGGCTAGGACAAAGAGGGCAAGAAATAGAAATCTTATGTATAGATTTTGAGATCAGAAGAAGAAAAAGTTTAAAAGAAGAGACTCCAAAGAAGAGAAGAAAAATGAAAGATTACATCCTAACAGTAATCTTTAATAACAACTCTTTGGTTCATAATAAATTCATCAAGTATTTTGAAGGAAGCAAAATTGTGAAAGGAAGAGTTATTTATTTCAAAGTATTTGGAGAAAATGACTTGAATTCAAAAGTGACTAATTAGATTAAGTTCCAAGGCTAGGAAAAATTATGAGCTATAAGGATAATTACTACAATAGAATGGTTCAAGCCCTAGTTACTAATTTCAATTACAATACTAGAAATTTATGGATTGGAAAGACAAAAATAAATCTATCACTAAATAATATAAGAAATGCATTCAGCATTCCTGAGATGGAACAATAAGAAATTGATTGGCCATTAGATAGAGCTAAGATATTTTCAAATTTGGCTGAGGTAGAAATCAAAGAGAATGTGAATTACTCGCATGTCAGTCATCTAAATCTAGATCTTAAGCTTGCTTATATGTTAATCTTCAACAACAAATATACAAAATCAAGAGGTATAGATCAAAGTTTTGAGAAGAAATCCAAAATTTTGTGGGCTATAAAGCACAGGAAGAGAGTAGACATTGCTCAAATCATTGCTGATCAGCTATACTTAGTCAAGATATTTACCAAGTATTATCTTCCTTATGGGATAATAATAAGCAAATTTCTCAAGATAGCCAGATTGATCTTTCCAAAGAAGATGGAGAAGAGTTCATGGCAAGAGAAACAATAAACAAAGATACATTAAAGAGAATAAGCTTTAAATCGACTCCACAAGGTTGGATATCTTAGAAGTCAAGAAAAGAAGAACAAATCAAGAATTAAAGAAGAGAGAAGAGATAGGCAAGAGACTATGGAAGAAGCAACAAATATAAAGAAGTAGCCAAAGAAGAAATAAAGAAGAGACAGAATAAGAGGATGGAGAGGAAAGTATAGCAGCAGTACCATCTGAACCTACCCAAACTCAACAAAAATCATCCATTCCTCAAACTCATCAACCCACCTACTCAATTTCACAAAACATTAACACTATTCTTTCAACTTATCTACTACCCATCTATATAAGGTTAACTAACCTTGAAACCTATACCTTAAATCTCTACTAAAGATAGACTCAATTTGGGAATTACTGTTTCACAAGCTAAATGCATTGAGTGCTCAAATTGAAGCTATCAAAACCCAACCTCAAACCCAACATTCACCATCCTACCCATTCTCTCACTAACAACATCACAAATCTCATTCACCCATTCATCTATTGGTCCCTGACTGAATGGTAGCTCAAGAGGGAGAGTGAATTGAGCTTCTAAATTTTTGGCCAATAAATTACTATATGTGCTTTAAAATGAAAGAGATAATAATATACAGTGGTTCGACCTTTCCTGGGTTCCTACTCCACTTCTCTGAGTCAGTTTTCTTTACTGAACTCAAGTTCCACTATAACACTTGCTAGTTTTACAAGCTCACTAACAACTTACTAATTTTCTAAGCTCACCAGAAACTCTTACATGTTGGTTTTCAGGCTTACCAACTAACTTACTAGTTTTTCAAAGCTAACCAGAAACTTTTAAAAATAGTTGGTTTTACAGAGCTTACCAGCTAACTCTTGGTTTTCAAAATGACTATACAATAATAATGTCTCTTATTTAGGCTAACATGCATCACAACTAAAACTTAATTGAAAGAACAAAGTAAGCAAAGAGATCAGATGCAAACTTCTTTTGAAGTTGATGTAGATCTTATGTTGAGGATTCAAAATGCTTTGGTAATGATGTAGCAGCTGGAGTTGAATAATAGAAAGTTGTGAATGCTCTTCTCTTAATCAACAAAATGATTTTTGGTGTAATATCTCTATTAATTTTGATGTTATCTTAATCCTCTTTATATAGGATTTGAAATTTTAGCCGTTGCAGTCTTTGGCACCATTTTCAAACTGGTTAGGTAGGTTTGGTGATGAATTTTATGCATTGTTGGAATTCAAAAATTCTGAGTAGAATGCTTAGAACTTTTGTGCTTCGATTTATGCCTTAACAGAATTTCTAAAGCGGTTCTACAAAACTTCTATAGTAAGTGAATTTTTGGCAATATCCTCTTCAGAATTTTTATCCGTTATCTTAATCTTCAATGGATATATTTCAAGCCTCTGAAGAACTTCTAAGTAGCTTCTAATTTACTTATGTAACATAGGCTTTGATTATGATATTTTTCTTTGACTCATGCCTTTTTGAAAAGTGCCTTCTGAGAATGCTTCTGTATATATTACTCAAAAACAATATAGAAGTTCTATCTCACCACATAGAAGCAACCTAGAAGACAACTGAATTAATCAGAACCATGTTAGAAGAATTCTTAGAGTAACTGAAGTAACGCAAAAAGCAAAACAGCATTACACAGAAGTAATGCTGAACATGTCATAGTACACAGAAGCAGTGCAAAAACTGTAACTCACTATGCAGAAACAAGATAGAAGCACTCTCAAAAATATGTTCAAGTAAAGCATAAATTATAAAGATAAATAAAAGCAAAGTCCAAGCTTCATAAGAAAATTAGAGGCTACTCAGAAGCAACTTAGAAGAGATTTAGCCTACTCAAAAGCAATGCAAAAAGCTGACAATCCTTCTGCATTACTTTTGTGCATCATTGTCTTGCTTCTGACTTGCTTTTGTGCATCTTCTGTTTGTTCGATATTACTTCTAAAGAAGTTCTGGGATGCTTTTGATCTGGTTTTGAGTTACATCTAGTTACTTCTAAGTGATTTTGTGTAACTTCTGATTTCTTCTTAGCTTCTAATCTTTTCATGCTAGGATTCTAAGTAGGTTCTGAAATGAGTTTTGAACGTCTTTTTATTTGAGCATTTCTTAATTACTTAATTTATTTTGATATTAATACTGCAACACTTGGAAAGTAATTTGTTAGTACATTAATTCTTCACTCATTTGCTTATTCATCATCAAAACTAATTTTTTTAATCTCATTCATCATCAAAATCAAGCTTAGTAAAGGGGTTAGACTTAACATCATTCCCCTACACACTCATCATCTTCCATTTCACATTCATTCACTACAACTCTTGAAGTTGTCCAACCTCAGGCTTAACCCTCTTAAGCTATTCTTCAAACTCCTACTCAAGCATAACCTTCTTCAGTCTTTACTAAATTCATACCCATTGAACCATTACCCATTCTACTAAAAGAATATCTTTCTAATCCCAGTTGAACCCTTATTAGGTATGTAAGACCACTTTCTAGGATAAATTTTCTTCCCACTGGTCCATCAATCTATTTAGACTGGTCTTGGTCTGATCTTATAAAATTAGAAGAAGTATTTCTAGTTAGAATTGAAAAACTTCCTCCACATCTAAGGAAGGAAGGTCCAACACCTCCAATTCCTCCAAAACCGGTTGATGAAAATTATGATATTCTTCTTCATACTTATCATCCAATCAAACTAACATACTATGAATTCAAAGCTCAATCAGACTTCAATTTTGTCATCTCCCAAATGTTTCTATCACCTCATTATCCATCATAAAGCACTAGCATTTCCTCAAATCACTAATCAAATTACCCTTTCCCATAATCCAACTTATCCTTGATCCTTCTCTCATACCCACAAGCCATAAAATTAACATTCCTCAATTAGAATCTTTTCAAGATGCATACACTAAAAAACTTCTTCAATTGCTTCTAGCATCAAGGCCTCCTAGAATACTATTTTCATCTCCCTCAGATTTCTCAGTCTCACTTTTATAACTGAGGAAGAATTCTAATTTTACTCTAAAGCTAATCTGCATGATATTATTGAAAACCTTCCCCTCCTTTATCCAAAGCTTGCTGATTAATCACTCGATCACAAAATTTGGGTGTGTTATTCTAAACCAGCACACCCCCCGCCCCACCTAAACTAACCTCAACCTCTCCAAAAAAATCCAGAACTCCACCTTTTGTTCTCATAAAACTAACAGTAAAAAATAAACCAAAGAGAAAACCCAGAATTCCACCTCCAAAAGTTCATAAAAAGGCTTCTGGTCATCGTTATACTTTATATACTTTCTATTATGAAAAATACATGGCTAGAGTGAATGACAACATTAAAATCATTCTAAAGAAACAACCTATTTTTTTCCTAAACTATTAGATCCCACATTTAAATACCGTATTAATATGATTTATGTTTCAACCTAAGAAAGCCCATTCTTAACTCATAAATCACCCATTGTAATTCCCAAATATCTCACTTTAATTCCACCTCCTCCAAGAATTAAAAAATCTGTATCTAAACCTAGATCTTCCTCCAAATGACCCACTCAACATTTTACCCCCACAACCACCATTTCTCCTTCTTTTAAAGACCCCAACTTCTTCCCTCTAACTTACTCTAGAAAGCCCAGAACTTAACCTATTGTTATATTTAACTCACATCTTTCTTTTATGGCTATATTCATTATTCCATGTGATGTTACTTCTTTGTGCTATACTTTTTCTAATGTATCTCAATCTATTATGATGTATCTCATCTTTTTTTGATGTATCTCAATTACACTTGTTGTGTAATTTTATCTGTAATTCTAATGAAATCATGTTTTGTCATTCTAATGCAATTTCTTTCTTATTATCTTTCACCCTCTACTTACATTTTAAACTTTATCCCTTTTGATTATGACAAAAAGGGGAAGAGAAATAACTAAGTGCATACATTTAAGGGGAGCTTACCCACACAGGGGGAGCCCCACTCTGTTAATAGAAGCACATTGCATATTCTATATTTTTTATGAAAAGTTTATCACTCAAATATTTTATCATCATCAAAAAGGGGGAGAATGTTAAGTCTAACCCTTTACTAAGTTTAATTTTGATGATAAATGAGATTAAATAATTTAGTTTTGATGATGAATAAACAAATAAGTGAAGAATTAAGGTACTAATAGGTTACTTTTTAAGTGATGCAGTATTTATATATCAAAATAGATTAAGGAGAGTAACTACAAGTAATAAAAGATGTTAATTGTAAAATTACTATATTAACCCTTCAACGGAATGGTTAAATAAAAATTATTCAAAAATCATTCATAAGTATATCAAAACTTGTTTAGAAACATGGCATGAAAATTAGAAGTTAAGATGTATTCAACAAAAGCCACAGAACCTCTTAAGAAGTATGTCAGAACCCTATCAGAAACACAACATGAAATTTAGAAGAATTCAGAAGTAAATAGATGTATCTCAGAAGCCCATCAAAGTTAGCTTAGAACAACCTCAGAATCAAGGTATAACAATATTACACTTCAAAGGTTTTGCAGAAGCTTTCTCAAATTGTTGAAATATGTCAGAAGTTAAATAGATCACTTTAAAGGAATTTTCTACATTCAGAAGCTCTTCAGAAGAACCTCGAAAACAATTCCAAGTCTTAAAAATGTTTTTGAAGAGTGATAATGGACATATGGAGTTATTCTAGAAGAAAATTCAAAAATTAGAACCCTCTCAAAAAAATTTTAGAAACAATATAAAATAACATCAGAAATAAATTGAAAAAGACAAGAATGTCAGATATTGAATTCGACCCTCATAGTTAACTCAAAAGAAAATTCAACAATCAGAAGCATGTCAGAAACAACTCAGAATGTTGACACACTACTCAAAAAATCCTCAGAAGTAACTTAGAAGCGGATAAGAAGCTTTCTTAGAGGTGTCTTTAAAAAGGCAAGAAATAAAGAAACATATTAGAAGCAAAAATTCAATCTTCATGGTACCTCAGAAGCTCTTCAGAAATTCAAAATATGACGAATAACAACAAAATCAACACACAAAAATTTTGAGAGAATAATTCCAAGAAAACACTTATCTCAAAAATTCTGAGGAACTACTTCAGAAATTCTGGTAAGTGGTGGATCGAACGCCAGAAGTTCTAACTACTTAACTTAGAAATTCTGAAACCCAATAAAATGCAATAAGTCATTACTAACTCTGCTTAATAATTTGAAAATGGTGCTAAATGTTGAAACAGCTAAATCTTCTCTCAAAGCCTATAAAAAATGATTAAAGCAACACATAATCCAATTTGAGAAAACATAGAAAATCATCTGATTCAAGTATTCAAAAAGAGTATTTAAGAACTTCTATCTCTCAACTCAAACTATTACAATACTACCAAAGCATTCAAAGTCAGATCTACATCAACTTCAAAAAAAGTTTGATAAATCTGATCTTATTACATATTTTGTTCATTCATTTGTGTTTTAGTTTTTATACAAGTCTACCTAAATAAGAGGCATTATTCTATATATTTCCATTTGGAAAAATGGTGAGTTAGTAGGGGAGCATTGCAAAACTAATAATTTGTCCAAGTTTCTAGTTAGCTTGAAAAATCAATAAGTTATTTGGTAAGCTTGGAAACCAATGAGTATAAGTTGGTAAGCTTGGAAATTAAAGTATATAAGTTAGTTAGTAAGCTTGGAAACCAACGTGTAAAAGTTTTTGATGAGCTTGGAAAACCAGTAAATTGTTGGTGAGCTTGTAAAACCAATAAGTGTTTAGTGAAAACTTAGTTCAGTAAAGGAGACTAGCTAAGAGAAGTAGAGTAGGAACCCAGGAAGGGTCAAACCATTATAAAAATCTTGTGCATATGTGCTGTGAATTTTGCTTTCTTTTATTTTAAGCACATCTCTCAAATTATTAGCCAAAATTTTTGAAAGCTCAATTCACCTCCCCTCTTAAGCTATCATCTAAATAGGGACTAATAAGATATTGATCAAAGAATTTGAAGTGGGTTTTCAAAGGCTACAAAATTTAATTAATGCTTTAAATTTTAATTTTAAGCAGAGAAATAAATTAATTAAGTATGATTATATGATAGCATAATACATGAAACATCAATTACATATTTTACATTTGACATATAATGCATAGGGGTCTAAAATTCTTAACTCCCTTCTTATCATGCAAAATCTATCTTTTGGAAGCTGCTTAGTGAAAATATCTACTAACCAATTTTTAGGTGGTATAAATTCCAACCAGATACTATGATTTTGAACACAATCTCTAATGAAATAATGACTAATTTCTGTATGCTTAGTTTTGGAATGTAGAACTGGATTCTTTTTTAGATTTATAACACTAGTATTATCACATCTTATAGATATAATAACAAAGTTAAGGCCAAAATTATTTAATTGTTGTTTCATCTAAAGAATCTGAGTATAGCAACTGCCAGTTGCTATATATTTAGCTTCACTAGTTAACAATGTAATTAATGTCTATTTCTTTGAGAATCATGATATAATTATATTTCCTAGAAATTGACATGATCTTGAGATACTCTTCCTATCTACTTTATATCCAGCAAAATTTGCATCTAAGTACTCAATCAAATTGAAATCTAAACCTTTTGGATACCACAAGCCAAGGTTTGGTGTATCTAAAAAATATCTAAATATTCTCTTTATAGCACTAAGATATGACTTTTTTAGATTTGATTAGAATCTAGCACACATGCAAACACTAAACATTATTTCAGGTCTACTTGTAGTTAAATACAATAGAGATCATATTATACTTCTATGAAGTTTATGACAAATAGGTTTACCTCTCTCATCTTTGTCCATTTTTATTGATGTGCTCATTAGTGTCCCATATCTTTTACCATCTTCAATATTGAATTTCTTCAGCAGTTCTTTTATGTATTTAACTTGGTGGATGAAAATCTCTTCTTTCATCTCCTTGCATTGTCTTAGAAAATTCTTAGCAAAGATTTTCATTAGTTACACCAAATACAATAATATCAACATAAATCTAGATATCATTTGTTGTATGATTAATGAAGAGAATAGTATCAACTTTACCTCTTGAAAAGCCTTTCTCAATTAGAAATTTGCTTAAACTTTCATACTAAGCTCTAGGAGCTTGTTTCAAACCATAAACAACATTCTTATGTTTGAACAAGTGATTTGGATTATGAGGATTCATTAATAAATCCATTTAAGAATGTACTCTTTACATCCATTTGATATAACTTGAAACTCATGTAGGATGCAAATGCAAGAAGCATTCTAATGGTTTCAATCCTTCCAATAGGGGCGTATGACTCTTCAAAGTCAATGTTTTCTTCTTGACAGTACCCCTTTGCTACTAATCTTGCTTTATTTCTCACTACAATTCCAGATTCATCTAATCTGTTCCTAAAGATCCATTTAGTTCTTATAGCAGATTGATGATCTAGTCTTGGAACAATAGTCCATATATTATTCCTTTTAAATTGTTCTAATTCTTTTTACATAGATAAAATTCAGTTTTTATTTTCTAAAGTTTTTTTATATTAGTTGGTTTTAATGAAGAAATGAAAGCGAAGTTCTCACCTATTTGGTGATAAGAGGATCTGGTTTTTTGTTCTAGTTGATAAATGAAAGCATAGTCATCACATATTTCGTGATAAGAGGATCTGGTTTTTACTTTATCATATACATCACTAATTATCTGGCTTTCAGGGTGATCATGCATGAATCTCTAATCTCTAGGAAAAGAATTGTTACCTTTATTATTTACCTCATTGATGGATGGTCTGTCATCTGTTTCTTCTTCATCCACCGATTTCTCTAATTGTGAAAAATCTTTTTCTTTATCTTGTATCTTTATTTTCTCAACAGATGTTGTGATTTCTCCTGTCTCATCATCAAAACCACTTATCCTCCTAGAGGGATTAGTACTTTCATTGAATTTTACATGAATAGATTCCTCTATAGTTTTATTCTTCAGATTGTAGACTCTAAATGTCTTGCTAATAATAGAATAATCAAGAAAAATACCTTCATCATATTTACTTTCAAATTTATCGCCAAAGGTATACAAATGAGAGATATTTGGCTTTCTACCATAGTACAATTCAAATGGAGTTTTGTTAATTATAGATCTAACAAATATTCTATTAATAATATAACATGCAGTATTCATTATTTTAGCTCAAAAATATTGAGGTAAGATATATTCACTCAACATTATCCTTATCATTTCTTACAAAGATCTATTCTTCCTTTTAACTACTCCATTTTTTTGAGGTGTTCTTGGTGTAGCAAAATGTTTATATAATTCCATTATTTTCACAAAAAATAGTGAACTTCTAATTCTCAAATTCTCCACTATGATCACTTCTTTTAGCTACTATATGAGAATCTTGTTCATTTTGCAAATGTTTGGCAAATATTTCAAAGAATGAGTAAGTCTCATCTTTGGAGGCAAAAAACATTATCTAAATGAATTTAGAAAAATCATCTATAATGACATATGCATAATGTTTTCCTCCAAGATTTCTATTTCCTGTTGGTCCAACAAGATCCATGTGTAGCAATTGAAGTGGTTTGGTTGTGTATACTTCTTTGTTAGATTTAAATGATTTTCTAACTTGGTTTGTACACATTTTGGTCAAATTTTAGTGTAGGTAAGCCAACTACAAGATTTTTATTGTATAGTTTTTCAATTATAAACTTGTTGGCATATTCTAATCTTTTATGCCACAACAAGGATTCTTTATTAATTACAATAAGTTATTTTACTTGGATGTCACTTAAATCTACTAAATACACATTTTCACATCTTTTTTCAAGTACTACAACTGAATTTGAATTATCTATCACAAAAAATATTTATAATTCAAATACAACCTTATAACCATTATCATAAAATTGACTTATACTTAGAAGATTGTCTTAATGATCTTAAACACTCTACCTTTTATATTATCTCCAAAGATAACTGTTCCTCCATTTTTATCTTTTAACTCTTTGAATAGTTCCCTTTCACCTGTCATGTGTCTTAAGTAACCATTATCAATATATTATTTGCTATTCTCTCTGGCTCTCAAGCACACCTGAAATGATAAAGTTAAGCTACAATTTTTTGTGCCAATTTAGGAATGGATCTAGGTTGGTTAGTGGCAAAATATTTTATTACTCATTGCTTTTTAGATGATACTAATCTATTCTCTAGGGATATAGTTGCATTTACAACTTTAGGAACAATTTTTATTACCAAATCAGGTTCTGTTGGGGTTATAGTTTTTCTCCATAATTACTACTTTTCTTTATTTGGTTTTCTCCAACTTTCTTCTTTGAGTTTAGTTTAAATAATGTGAAAGTTAATATTTTTCTAAGAGCATAATTTTTTGCTTTGATTTGCTTAGGTTCTATGTTGGTATTTTGACTAGTCTTAAGCTTAGTAATTTCTTGATTCAATTTGGAGCATTCATAGGTTATTCTTTCAAGCTCCCTTTTTGTTTCCTTATGTTTAGTTTTTAATGTTTTGAAATCTGAATACAATTCATCTAATAATTCTTCAATATCAAGAGTTTCAAGTTTTGAATTTACCTTATCTTCATGAATGGCCATGATGCTATTCCTGATTTCTTTCTTTGGAGTTGAGTGAACTAAATTATACTACATTTTCTTCTTCTATTTCACTTGAGCTTTCTTGCATCATATTTTTCAACATTTCCCATACACACATGGCTTTATTCTTCTTTTCAAATTTTCTACTATTAGAGGTATTCTTTTTGTCAAAATATGAATTATACCTTTTGTAACAACTCAGACTACCATCAAGGTATCATCTGCTTTTGGTCATGTCCCAGGGTCACATCTTAGCCCTCAAGCCTTATCTCATTGCTTTTTATTAGGTTTGGGGTAGTTAAATTTCATGTGCCTAGGTTTGCTGCAACTATAGCAAATTGGAACTTCCTTTTTCTTATCTTCACTCTTATAGTTTTTTGAATGATTTACAAATCTTTTCTTCTTAAGCATATTTCTGAATCTTTTGGTTATCATTATCATATCCTCATCATCATCTTTACCAGTTGAATCATTATATAAAGATTCTTCATTTTCTAAATTAACTTCTAAAGTAATAATGTTCTTGCCTTTGAGTTCATCTTGTACTTTTTGCTTCATTAAGACTTTATGGGTCATGAGTGATCTCATGAGTTCTTCAACGGACATTATATCTAGATCTTTTGCTTCTTGAATAGTTTTCACCTTAGGTATCTAATGTCTAAGTAGTGATCTTAATATTTTCTTTACTAAATTAGGTTCTCCATACTTCTCTCCCAAGCTCTTTAGTCCGTTTGTGATTTTCTGAAATCTCTCAAACATTTCAGAAATGGTTTCTAATTCCTTCATGGAGAAAGCTTTATATTCTTACACTAGAAGATTTATTTTATTTTCTTTTACTTGATTTGTACCTTCATGTGTTACCTAAAATTTATCATGGAGTTCTTTGGTTGCATCGCAAGTGAAAATCTTTGCAAATTCAAATGAAGATAGTGCACAGTAGAGATAATTTTTTACCTTAGCATCATGTTCTACTGTTTGAATATCTTTTGGGGTATACTTATCCTTAGTATTTGTAATATTCTTTTCATTCTTTACTATAAGCCATAACTGATAATCTATGACAATCAAGAAATTTTGCATCCTCATCTTCCCATACCCATAATTGATTCTATAAAAAAGTGGAGGTTTGGAAGTAGATTGTCCTTTAGCAGATATGTTATGAAACATACAGGCCATTTGGATCTCTTCACAAGTTAATATACTGATAATCAAAATTTAACGTAGTGACGCTTACTCTGATACCACTTTTTGGTCCCTTGATCAATTGTAGCTCAAGAGGGGGGGGGGGTGAATTGAGCTTTTAAAAAAATTTTGGCCAATAAAGTGTTTAAAGTAAGATAAAGTAAATTTTGCAACACTTACATAATATTTTTATAATGGTTTGGCCCTTTTTGGGTTTCTACTCTACTTCTCTAAGTCAATCTCTTCTACTGATCTGAGGTTTCACTCACACATTAATTAACCTAATCAAATACACTTTGGTTTTTCTATAAGCTCACCAACTAACTTGCTCGTTTTATAAGCTCACTAGAAACTTTTACAAACTGTTGGTTTTTATAACTTGCTTGTTTTCTAAGCTCACAAAAAACTTTTACAAACTATTGGTTTTTAGAGCTCACCAACTGTAAGCCCTTGAATTTTGGTATAAGACCGTATTAATAATTCAGGTATAGTAATGAGTGTAGTTTGGTAAGTTTATAAAATTAAGTGTGAATTA
>JAYJMB010088771.1:0-12468 GCA_036873735.1 Pouteria campechiana | reverse complement strand
GAAGGCATTTGCGTGTGGTACTTGGATTCTGTTCCCTCTTGTGAACTCTATTCTGTTAAATCCTCCCCCCTAGAGTTAATTTTTACTGGTGCGGATGGGATTGAAAGGTAACTCAAGTAATGCTTGATCATTGCATGAGTGCCGCAATGGCAGGTGCCATTGTGTTATTAGGCCTGTTGGCTGTTGGCACTGCAGAACTAACAAACCAAGTGGGAGTTAGGTTGACTTGAGTAGTGTGAGTGTTGCATGATGTCAAATGGGCAAGAAGACTTAGTAGTTGCTAATTCATGACAGGTGGCAGCCTGATGTGCTTTTATTTTGCTCCTTACTTCATATTTTTAGCCCATTTGGAAAAACCCACACAAATCCATGTCAGTAACCAAGTTGGAATAGTTTAAGAATTCTAGTGCCCACAGCTGACAAAATCAATGATGATGGCTGGGATCCTAAAAATAAACCCAGTTATTGCCCTGCGAGCTACTAATGTTTAGCGACCAGCTGTCTAGTTGTCCCTGATGTTGCTGTCAATGCCAACTATAGTAACTATGGCCAAGGTCGAGAGATTTGATACAATTTCTATGTTTCCCTATTGTTTTCCTCTATGGACAATAAAATTTCCTGGTGTCAACAATTTTGATATATTCCTTTTAAACCTTGGTCACTGATACTTGTAATGGTACTGATGTTTAAGAATGCTAACATGAATGGTGAAGTGATGTGGTATAAGGTGTAGTCTGGCGAAGGCAAGTCCTCATGGTTGACAAGCACCCAGTGATGTGATTATACATTCTGAATGATGTGGGACTTGCAACTGCATTGTTCATTTACATTAAGGTCACCTCTGTAAACATGTGCATGCCACATCAATCAGAAAATGCCAATTTATATGAAACGCCAATGCTGATGCCATTGGTCTTTTTAAATCTTGTTGAATTTCTCATTAGTGAATGTTATAACCTTTTATAGTTGACATGCCCTCTATTCTGGATGGATGAAGGACTTTATGTTCTGTGCTGTGCAGCAAAGATGTTAACACTGTGAAGAAACTTGTGGATGACTGCCTGAGTTCCCAGCTAACAGCCTCACTCCGTCCTCATGATGCAGTTTCAGCTCTGGGTCCCATGTATGATGTGCATGACAAGAACCACCTACCCAGGATGCAGGCTTGCGATCGGGTTATTACCAAGCTTGTAGAGATATCCAAGGCTAAGAAAAATGACATGAACATGTTTCTGCATACCTGTATGCAAAAAGTAGCTTACATTCAGTATCTGATCAAAGATATTCGGTTACAATTTCCAGCTTTCAGAGAGGCAATGGCACGGCAGGAGGATCTATTTGAACATTTAAAATTGGTACATGGGATTGGGCGTGCATATAGGGCTTGTCTTGTAGAAGTCATAAGAAGGAAGGCTTCAATGAAGCTTTACATGGGTCTTGCAGGACAGCTTGCTGAAAGGCTTGCTGCAAAAAGGGAAGCTGAGGTCAGAAGGCGGGAAGATTTCCTAAAAGCTCAGGCTAATTACATGCCGCGTGACATATTAGCGTCCATGGGGTTGTTTGATTCTCCCAATCACTGTGATGTTAATATAGCTCCTTTTGATGCTAACTTGCTAGAAATTGATATTGTTGACCTGGATCGGTATGCACCTGAGTATTTGTTGGGTACGGCTTCTAATCAGTATGCAATGTCAAAAGGTTCTTCCATTTCTGGTGATAGTTGTAAGTTGACTGAAACTGGAGAAGCCTCACTAGGGAAATCTGAGTATGAGGATCTTTTTGACTGTTGTGAGTCAGTAGAGATTGCTGGAACAAGCAAGCTGGAGGTTGAGAATGCTCGCCTAAAAGCTGAACTTGCCTCAGCGCTGGCACAGATTTGTTCATTTGGCCCTGAGTTTGAGTATATGTCATTGAGTGACAGTAAGCTGGATAATCTACTGAAGAGCAATGCTGAGAAGACAGCTGAAGCTTTGCATTTGAAGGACGAGTATGGAAAACATCTACAGTCCATGTTAAAGACAAAGCAGATGCAATGTTTGTCATATGAGAAGCGGATTCAAGAACTTGAGCAGAAATTGTCAGATCAATATCAGAAGTTCAGTGGTAAGGATGTTTCTGACTTATGCAAGTCAGAAGTATCTGGGGATGGAGAGGCCAATATGCCTTACATTTCAACTGAGCCAATGGAAGAGATTTCTTGTACATCGGCAGCTTCAGATACTAAGCTGGAGCAGCTCTCTGGACAGCCTGGCAAAAGCCATGAAGGTGTAGATGAAAACATGGCTGATTTATTAGCTATGTCGAATCAACAAGCAAGCAGTTCTGCACGCAATTCAATGGATTCCTCCATGCGGGAGCAGCATCAGGAGCCACAGGTTGGTGATAAATGTGGAAAAGAGACACCTGAGAGCATGGTGGAGCTTCTGAACAACACATTGCCATCTGAGCATGCTGAGGGGCAGGGTTTGGCTTCTAAAGCTAAAGATAATCTTGTTTTGGAATTGCAAAGTGCACTTGAAGAGAAATCCAAACAGGGTAGTGAAACTGAACTCAAACTCAAAGCTGCACTGGAGGATGTTGCAACCCTCAATAGGGATCTGGAAGTCAGCCGGAAGCTTTTGGAGGAATCTCAGGTATTATTATTAACCTTTTTTTTTCTGTTGTTGGACAAGATGAACTGTTTAACATGTGTTGTTTACTATGTAAATGTGCGTAACAATGAATATTGTTGTCTCCTAGATAAAAGGAAAAGGAAAGAAATATAGAAATATAGAGGATATGTTATTTCTCTTTATTTAAGTAGGAGACTATCTTAATGTAGGTCACTGTCCCATTTTACATGTATTATATCAAGTACAACTATCAAGCTGGCAAGAAGAAATGCAGATGGGCATCTGGACTTTTGTATGATTTTTTCTTTTCTTTTTTTTAAAATAATTTAAATTAAAGGGATATTCTATGAGGCAGCTCTAACACTGTTTTAAGAAGCCATATGTTGGGGTAGTCAAAGGACATGTAAATAAGGTGGAATAACTGAAATAAGAATGTTGAGATGGCTCAGTGGCAAGCCAGGGTGGGATATAATCAGAAATGAATATCTAAGGGAATAGAGGAAATAATAGCACCAATTGGTGGTAAAATGAAGGAAAATAGATTTGACAGTGTGGCCTTTCGCAATGGATAGAAGTATAGTGATTGAGCTTATCCAAGTTGAAAGCTCTAACAGGGAAAAGGAAATGTCCCAAAGGTAAGTGCTAAATAAAAACTTGATGATCCATACTGAAGTGGAATGTCAGCAGAATTCCTAAAGCTAACTGCATGTAGTTACATGAACCTTTGATGATGGTGTAAGAGAAATACAGATCAAATGCACTAATGAAACCCATTATTCACATTGCATTTGATGCAACAACTTAAGGGAAATTCAAACTAGAAGCAATAAACTTTTGTTGACTAGGCCCATCTTGGGAAGCCTTGTCTTTCCGCTCCTGTAATGAATGAGTAGACAGACATGGAAGAAAAATAGTGGTATGCTTACTCATTCAACAATGGAGTCATCCTATGATGGTGCTAGGATTCTAGAGGCATCAAATGACAGATATCTAACTACCATGTAAAGGTTCATTTTGATATCATTGTCTATCTTATACATGTGGTCTGTGGTTATCTTATTAACTCTGGAGATATCTCCAGTTCGCCCACTTTCATTTGATGTGCATTATCCCTTTTCACTCTTTAATTTCTTGCATTTCGAATAATTTTAGGGTACCTGTTATTCTGCCATTTCAGGCCGATTTTCTGAGTTCAAATCATCATTGTTGAAACTGAATTAAATATGGTCTTTTTCTCTACTATTTCTTTTTTGTTTCTAATGAGTTCAAAACTATGCCAAATCTTAAACAAAGGATTCCAAGAACAGATAGGAAACAAAATGGAACACTTATGAAAGACCTTCTCAATTCCTAATGCAGGGCTTATTGATGCCATTCCTCAACAGTCCTTGCAATTTTATGATAACTCCTTTCACTGTCTTGCTGGGGTTCTTATAGATCTGTTCCTTTCATCTAAACAAGTTGCCCAAAATGATGTGACCAAATCATGTGCCACAATCCTTGACCCATGGCAAACTTTGATTTTTTTGCTGTCTTAAGAAGGCATCACCGGAGCCTCATGAAAGGGCGAAAGGATCTTCTCCTATACTATGCAAGCAAAGTGTCAAATAAAAAGGCCGTCTCCTGTTTCAATATTCATTAGATGCATTAGGCATTTTTTTGCTAATATAAGTTTAATCTCCAGATGATCACTGGTGTGAACCTGCTTTTTAGTCACACAAAGTTTAATCTCCAGATGATCACTGGTGTGAACCTGCTTTTTAGTCACAGTCTGTGTGAATGTGCCCTTTAGTCACAATCTGGAGAAAAATAAGATCATGAGGACCTCCCATTTCCAAACTGATCTGGAATTATTATTTAGAGTCCAAGGATGCTTCTGCCCTGCAACTTCTTGAAATAAGCTTTAACCAGACCTGGCTAGGCTGTTTGCAACTCATCACTAATGGTTTGAGTATCCTGCAGTCAAGGTAACTTGCTGAATGTTCTCAATCAAGCAACCAAAATCCAAGTTTTCATCATCTGTGAGAACTTGTTGAAATCTTAGGGGCTTAACCAATTTACCTTTGTAACATTTCTAAAAACCAAATGAAACACTACCACCACCTCTCTAAACTAGAAGGAATTAGACATCCCAGCTCAGGTACCTGCACCCTCCACTTAGCCAGAATCTTATTCTCAATCCAGAATGCTTATAATGCTTTAATTCCCTTTGGAACCACCTTGCAAAGGCTAAATGCCAGTTGACATTTGCCTTCAGAAACTAGCCTTAAACCTCTGCCATATCTTTATCCTGAGCAGTCCTAGATGTTGATTAACATGATTCTTCCCCATGTCCATTCCTTCAACAGGGCTGAGTTCATAAACTTAGCTGTGATTTAGAGTAGCTTCTTGGTGGTAGAATGGTTTCCCACAACCATGAAGTCAATTTGGCTTTTACTGATATGTTGTAAATGCAAGCTTCTTAAGGATTAGCTTCTTGTGCAGTTATACAAGATTCTATTTTGACTTTTGAGAAGCTCGAAAAGGAAATTTATTAAAAAGTCATAAGATAACTTTTCAAAAAAGCAATCATGATAGTTTTGTATTTTCTGAGCTAAACCTCATGTTTCCTGGAAATACTTACATAATTCTTTCTACAATGAACTTCCACTAGGAAGTTCTATCCTAGGAAGAAGCTTCTTCATCTATTTGATGTTATTCCTATGCAGCTATTTCTTGAAAAGCTTATTATATTTGGAATGGATTGATTAATGAGCTCTTTTTTCGACATTGCCAGTTGCTCCAGGAAATCTCTTTGTAACTGTTCCATTTCAAAGCATAACTCTATTGCTCTACTGCCAAATTTACCTCTTTGCTTTCTCACTAATTAAAGCATGTCATATAGAAACAATATGAGACGATATCTTCTTGATATAAATGTTTATAAATACTCCTTATCTATTGCAATATAGTAGGCCATCAATGCTGAACATGGGGCAAGCATGAATTATTTTCAATTTGCTTCTCTCTCCATAGGTACTCCAAAATTTAGATCTTTCCTCATTACATCTTTGTTATTTTTTGGGAATTGTACATCACAATGCTCATGCCAACATCCTTCTTGAAGCTCCCTTTTTCACCCTGCTCTTTCCCCCATTGCTCACAGATTTAAATTCTTTAAAGAGTTTAACATATTGTTTCTCCATGTAAATAAAATCCATTTGGATACTCGATCTCTCTTTCTATATTTTACCATACTTTAAAGGTCAACATCCAGAGTTTGCAGGCTAAACAGTTTTGCTAAGTATGTCTTCTCACACATCACCCTTTGCTTAATCATCACCTTTTTAATTGTGGCCTGTAATTTCAATTTTATTATAATAATATTGTGGATTGTGGAATGGGTCATCTCTTCCCTGTTATGAGTAACTGTTCTTACCACTGTTCATCTGACATGTTCTTAAATCTAATAATCTTGTTGAGTGACTTTCTTCACCGAACAAGTAAATTACCCTCATGTTGACCTTAGGTTTAATACCACCCAATACAAAAAGATCTTTTGTTTTTTGGTTTCCTCTTTCTCAAAGCTTCTTGCATGTCGCAATCTTCCAAAATGATTTATGACATTCATGTTCCTTTGCTGGCTTGTTTGAGATAGTGCTTTGTTATAGTCCTTTTTTCCTTTGAGTATTCATTATTTGAAAATTTCTGCTAATGGCTTGTATTCTTCTTCTGAGTCTTGTTGTCCTTGACCAACATCTTTTAATCAATTCTCATAAGGCATCTAATGCGACTTAAATCAGTTGCCTCTCTGCATGTTTGAAGGCACCCTTCTTAGCTTCTTTTTTCCAATTTTTGCAAAAATCACAACATCTTTCCGTTTAAAGTCATGAAGTACTTTCTTACAATGCCACAATGCCATTCTTTTCATATTATTTTAAAACTTCTTTCCAGCCCCTGTGAGGCTTGTTAGCATGAATGGTTCTTGTTAAAAAGCTCTGCATATCTGATGCATTCTTCCTTTGGAAAGCAGATGAACTGTGCACACCTTGAAAATTGCCTTCATGAAGCAAGAGAAGAAGCTCATACAAATCTCTGTGCTGCTGATCGGAGGGCCTCTGAGTATAGTGCTCTGCGTGCTTCTGCGGTTAAGATGCGTGGGTTGTTTGAAAGGCTTCGAAGCTGTGTTACTTCTTCATCTGGGTCAGCTGGTTTTGCTGACTCACTGCGCTCTTTAGCTCTTGCTTTGGCTAGGTATGCTATGAAACTTAATGGTTGATTTCAGTACTTCAACAGACTTTTCGATATGCAATTCTAGTTTTTGATGATACTGTTTCATTTCCTTATTGTAACTTGTAGATACTGTATTTTTTGTTGGAGGGGCAGGAGATTTTCTTCTTTTTCTTCTTTAAATATTTTAGGTGGAAAATTATTACTGGGTCTGTTTAACTAGAATTCATTTTTAAGTTAGAAATAAATTATCATCTGTTACCTAGGGGAGATCTTACATAAAACCACTCTCTGGGACTGACCCATCTGAAGATCAGCTTGAGAATTCTTGTAAGTATTACATATGGAGGTGATGTATGTGCATGAAGACTTGCCTGTATGGTTCCAGGATGCCAATCAACAGGGGCTATCCCAAAGCTTCAAATAATGTAATCTCCCTGTTGATCTCAGGGCTATAACGGTAGACTCAACAGTTTTCTCAACAGGTGGACTAAGCCTTTTTATTTGGAAATATAACCACTAGGATATGAACCTCTAACAACAGGCAGACATTTGACATCTACTGAGTCACACTGTTGGAGATGCATCCTGTGCACATGTTATTTTTATTTTTTTTCTCCTGTGGACTTCCAGGTAAATACCGCTGATGCGGCTCCCAACTAAGAGTGAGGGTCAATGGTTGATTGGTAACAATACCCAAAAGTATTTTCCACCAATTCTCCTGTCTGATTAGGCCTGAACTATGGGCACAGCAGATTGATCTATTTACCATGAGGCATTGGCTTAGATTACCATGAGTTGGTTTCAAGCATCCTATTACTTCATTTTCTTTAGTCAGGCCTCTATTAGAATAGATACAGTACTGAATTACAACATTTTGGGCTATACCCATATCTGGAAATAAGGAGGAATGCTCAGTCAAATCCCAGGCTCTGGGAATTTTGAAATATTTGGCTCTTCAGATAATTTTTTATTCTTTCAGGGATGCTAGAGCATATGCTAATCCTTGCTGGAATGTGCTGTCAGAACTTTCTTCATGTTGAATTCTTTTTATGTTATTGCAATACTGCTGCTTAGATTGTTTTTTCCCCAGAAGGAAGGTTTCATGAAAGCTTACTTTTACAGTTTAGTTGGAAGTTCAACTGTGGCGTATGCTGAAAATAACAGTCATGTTATTTGGCTTATGCTGAAAATAACAGTCATGTTATTTGGCTTTCTTCACTTCGTCAGCTGTATTATGCTGTCTCATTGTAATTAATAGCCATCAAATTGGATCTGTGCTCTTTGTAGTACTCCAAAAAATGTAACTTTTTGCCCTTTTTATTCCATATAATGTTTTTACGATTTTTAGTGATGAAGTTTCTTTCGTCCTGTTTCCCTTTTCAGTTCTCATAATGACAATGAAGATGATGGTACTGCTGAGTTTCGCGCATGTATCAGGGTCCTTGCAGACAGAGTTGGTATCGTGTCTCGCCATCGCGCTGAACTTTTGGACAGATGCACTAGGTCTGAAGCTGCAAATAACCTTCTTATGAAGGAAATGGAGGAGAAGAAGGAACTAATTAAAAACCTATATGCCAAGCATCAGCTTGAGAAACAGGTCAGTTTTCTTGTTTGTGGGTGATTTAGATGATTGATCATTGGCACATTTTACTGAAATTGCTAACAAAATAGTAAAAAAAATTGGTCTATTGTACCATCAATGGAAAGAATTGTTGTGTCTATCAATCATTGCAGGTAAAGTAGCAGGCATGAGTCTTAAAACCCATACTGGAAAGACGAGCAGACTCTTCTCAGTGTACATGCATGCATGTACATAAATTCCACTGCTGGAAAGAAATGTTGTCTATGCTCTCAATTGACCACAGTTATGATTGTTGTCATCATCTTACCTTAAGTGGTATGGCATTGGTTGTTAAACCTGGTCGACCAGTAAAGCTCTGTGATCAACCATCTGCTAAACACTAACCTCTGTTTTTACCTTTAGGAAGCCAAACTGATGGTTTGCATTAGTGACCCTCACACGCCAGGTTGAACAGATTGTCTTTGGTCAAATGGTCTGCATGGTGGGGTCTGCTTGATCCAAGTTCTAGATATGACTGCATAGAGTGGTGTGTATGAATGCTGAAAGTAACATCATCTATTTCATTTTTCTTCCTTGATCAAGCAATTATGTGATCATGCCCATGGACATTCGTGTCTAAGCTGTACACTTGTGCAACCAAAGGATTTATGTCTATGGATACAATTGCCTAAGGAGATTTATGTGTCTTTTAGCTCTACATTTTATGCACATTGGGAGTAGGGTCTGTTTGTGCTGATTAGCCCTTCCATAGATGGACCACTATAGGAAATATTTGCCAAACAAGTCGTTTGTCCTCATTACCGAGCAAACATAATTCAAAACCAGGGCTACTTCATTTTGAAGATTATTTTGTGGCATGGCCTCTCCACCATTAGGGGTTTGGATCACTGAAGAATGGGACAGACTAGTGAAGATTCCTGGAAATGGAAATTATTCATACAATTAAAATCTGCTCAAGTTCATCTCTTTTATCTGTCATAAACATTTGCTTTCGTTTTCTCTGGTCCATCCACAGGCAAACAAGGAAAAGATTTCTTTTGGTCATCTTGAGGTACATGAGCTTGCAGCCTTCGTCCTCAACCCTACTGGCCACTATGAAGCGATCAATCGAAACTGTTCAAACTACTACCTGTCAGCAGAATCAGTTGCCCTTTTCACTGAACATTGCCTAAGTAGACCAAGTTACATAGTTGGGCAGGTTGTGCACATAGAGCGGAGGACAGTCAAGGCCCCTCAGCCTGTTCGAGCCAGTCAAGGAGATCCAGTGGACCTGCTGAGCTCATCAGACACAGGTGGGCGGATGGGCCCAGTATCGGGCACGCTATCAAATCCATATGATCTACCAATTGGTTGTGAATATTTCGTTGTAACAGTTGCTATGCTACCTGACACCATTCATTCCCCTCCTTCCTGATCCTGCCGAGGCTGACATGATGGAAGAATCTCAATTGTACATATAGAAATATAGATAAACTTTGGTGGAGTTTACTTTCTGTACAGCTGATCTTGAACTCCCTTTTTCTTGTGTATATGACCCTACTCTTGTGTAATTAGATGTGAATATTATCCATGAGCTTCTGGATGGTTTGTGAGCTCACAACCATTCATTAATGGTCAAGCTAGAAATTGCCTTTAAAGTGGCTGAGGTCTGTCTCTTGTCATGCTAAATCCATGTTTTCTGAGTTTGTTTGCTTATTTGGGTGGATGTCAGCGAAATCTGTGGTTGTCTGGATACTAGTTTCAGATTCAGTGAATTTTAAATGCAAAATCGTCAAAGCTTGGAGGCATATTTACAAACTGTACAAAATATATGAATCTATCTATGAATTAACATGTGATTAAAAAATAATTTAATCACAGCCTTTTCATTTCATTCATAAATTTATGAATAGTTTTTTAAGATTTGTAACTCATCATTTGCCTGATACTAAAAAAAGAAATTTTAGTTTTGAGTTGGGTTGACATCAACCCATGCAACCCAACCCAATTTACAGTCTTGGGTCCAATGTTTCATAATTTTTTTTAAAAATCTTGTTTAAGTCAGGAGATACTTATATATGGGCTAGTAAAATTTGCTCAGTAATACTGCTCTCTTCTGTTGTTAAAAGTACGATTACTATTTGAATCTAGAGTGGACCAGGATTTATATTAATTTATATATTGCTGTATTGGAATATTGATACATGGGCTCAAGACGCAAAGAAGAACCAATATACCCATAAACTTGCAGAAGCCAACTTTACCTTGCAAAATACAACACACATCTTAGTAAGTACAAGGTTTGGTGTAAAAAAAGAAAAGAAATGAGAAACTTAAGAAAGTGGGGATTCATCCAGCAGTTTTTTGCATGGATTGGCACTACTTGTCAGCAACCAAAGGGTGCATTGACTCAGCAAAAGCATAGACCCAAAACCATAGAGCATTAGCGTCCCCAGAACGGATGTGATAAAGGTCCTCGTAGTTTCTTTTGCTCCGATGGAAATGGATGGAAACAACACCACGACGGATCCTAGCATAAATCAAATCCTTTTCTGGGTGGAAAGCCAATACGGTGAAGGTACTTATTAGAGAACATTGAAGATCGCGGAGGCCAGTGCTGTGCTTCAACACCCACTGCCATCATCAAGCATCCATATCTGCAGCCAGGATCGATCGCGGCAAGCGTAGTGCAGACGCCCTTTACACAACCCCAGACGTTCTGGTTTTGGATAGATTGGTCGCTCTGGACTGTAGGTTGGCAGTTTGATAACTCGACATTGCTCTTCCTTCACTTCCACCCTCACAGCAAGATGCTCGAATGCTGCCAGATAGATAGCTCCTTCCAAGAACACCGCCCGCTGCTCATATAAACTCTTGATGGGGAGGTCCAAGGCCATCTCACGCTCCACCCATTCCCTCGTCCTCGAAGAAAAAACTGCAGCATAGATTTGCGTGTCGCGCTTGCTCAAGGGATTGAAGAAGCGAAACAGTTTGTAGTGAAGAGAATCAGGGGATTTAAGTGGGTAACACAGGTAGTACATCTCCCAATCCTTCCGCATACGTTTTGGGGAGCACAGGTGCAACCCACCACGACAGTCAAGGATTCTAAAATCTGCGTAGCAAGGCAAGAAACTCAGAGATGCGTCTGCAATTGCAATATCATCAGTTGGAGCGCCCGTCTTGATGTGATGGAAGAATTCGTCCTTCAATTTGCTGCCGTAGAACGCTCCGTGATAATGGGTCCATTGAAGGAAAAGGCCAGACATGGGTCTGATCATGTTTCTTCGAGAGGAGACAATGGTGGCGATCAACGCATGCCATGATTTGGACACAGACATGAACTGGAAGAGAGGCTTGGTGGGCAGTCTAGAAAGGATCTCAAGTAGCACATCTTCATTGAGATCAACAAGGCTAGCATTAGGAGTGGTAGGAACATCAGCAGCAGTCGAGCACAGCTTCTTTGAGGGAACCATGCTGTGATGATTCTTACCTTCATTCCTCTTTGGAAAATCAGATGTCACGAAGGAAACGAAATAAATAGACTTGTCTTGACTACTTACGCAAGAGGAATTCCTTAAAGCAATGCTTTTATTTCCTGTCAACGCGGAAAGGAAGCATGTTGTATCTGTATGTAACCGCATGTTGCATGGTCTTTTTTTAGAAAAGTGGGCCCCACATTATTTTCGCTACGCTTCCTTGCGAAGCTTCAGCAGCAAGCAAATCATCTCTAATTAACACTTTGGATTTATCTTACTCTCCAAAAGTTGTTGAATATAACACATTTGTTTTACACCACAAGCATCCACATTAGATGGTCGGGTGGGACACAATAAAAAAAAAAAAATTACGAAGAAATATATTTTAGCTGCTGAAATTATTTTTGGATTATGTTCATCTTGTATGAATCATTTAAACCGTTAAATTGTATTTTTTTTTTACTGGACAAATAAGTTATTAAAGTCAAAAGTCGCAAATAATATAAATTCTGTAGTAAATATTTTAATTTTTACTATTTTATTTGCTGTGATTCCGGGTTAGGGGTTGACCTAAACCTAATTACACCCTCAGCTTTAGCATATGGAC